>JAWNNS010000655.1:0-50687 GCA_035044605.1 Scaptomyza cyrtandrae
AAATTGGATTTTTGGCTAAACATTGAGCGCTTTGATTATCGCAGTATAACAAAACCGACTTAGTTTTACCAAACCCCATTTCTTGTAGTAGCTTCTTCAAATAGACAGCTTCTCTTGCTGCAATCGACAATGCAACATATTCAGCTTCAGTGCTGCTTAATGCTACCAGATTCTGCTTCTTTGATTCCCATGATATAGTGCCTCCTGCAGCTAAGAAGACATATCCGCTGTAGGACTTACGATCAGACGTATCGTTCGCCCAGTCTGCATCCACATATTCATGAATTGATCTATCAGTTTGCTGATAATGGAGCTTCATATCTGCTGTGCCCTTCAGATATCGCAGGATCCTTTTTGCTGCGACCTCATACTCCTTGTGCGGATTAGCGTTCCTTTGCGCCAATTTCGCCACCGAGTGCAAAATATCTGGCCAAATACATTAAAGACCCAATTAATGACTGATAGCATTTCTCATTAATGGTCTCGCAGTTGATGTCGTCACACTTGACTTGATGCCCTGCCTCCAAGGGTGTTGCTACTGGTCTGCACGTCGACATGCCCCACGTATATAGCATCTGTTCTATATACTGTTTGTGCCCGAGGTTTATGCTGCCAGTCTCGCCCTCACGCTCAATTTCCATGCCTAGGAAGTATTTGAGCTGACCTCCATCAACCACATTGAACTCATTTGCAATGGACGCCTTGATCTTAAGCATTTTTTGCTTCGATGAACTTGCAAATAAAAGAACGTCTACGTAAATAGCAATTATGTTCATATTACCTTTTCTGTTGCGTACATAAACACATGGCTCGCTGATACATGGAAGAAAGTCCAGTCTTCTTAAAACCATATCCAGCTTGGAGTTCCACTCTCTGCCGCTTTGCTTCTGCCCATACAGAGATTTCTTTAACCTCATTACTTTTTCTGGATGCTCTTCCACTGCCAGCGCAATAATCATTTTGACTGATGAGTATCTTACAACCGGTGAAAATGTTTCGAAGTAAACAATGCCGAATTGCTGCGCGCATCCCTTGGCAACTAGCCTTGCCTTAAAACGCTCAACAAACCCATCCTGGTCTATTTTTGTGCCAAACTCCCACTTGCAGCCAATAGCTTTTTTGCCCCTCGGCAAGTTGACAAGCTCCCATGTTTCGTTAGCATGCAGTGCATACAACTCCTTCTGAATTGCTGCTGACCAATCGGAACTCCACTCCGATTTGATGGCTTTTTGAACGTTTGCAGGAATCGATACATCCTCTGCCTTTAACATATTCACTATGTTATGTTGCTTGCTAGGTCGTCCTGGTTTTCCTGTCCTTATTTTCCTGTCCTTATTTTCTTAGGCCGCCCAGGCTCACGCACACTAGCCACTGGTGCCGAGCTTGGTTCGTTGCTCTCAGCACTCTCATGTTCTTCAGCGCTATCCGAATTATCAGGTTCGATTTCTGGCTCTACCTTTAAATGCTCAATATTCTCTTTAATATTATTTACCAGGTCTCGTTTCCTTGCTGGTGAACTTTTGACAATAAAGAAGATCGACTCCTTTTCGTTGCTTGCTGTCGTACCAAAATTATCTTCCAAAAAGATAACATCTCTGCAATCAATGACTTTATGTGTTCCTGGACATAACAATCTATATGCCTTAGCGGTGAACGAATAACCGATCATTGTGTATTCGAATCCTTTCGCTTCGAATTTCCTTTTGTGCGTTTTATTCAGGGCTACTGCCTTTGCCCCAAAGATTCTCAAATGTGAAATGACTGGTTTCGTTCCAGTCCACACTTCAAACGGAGTTTTATCTTTTAAAGCTCTCGCTACCGACCTGTTTCTTATAAAAGCTGCAGTTCGTACAGCTTCGCCCCATAGGTTCTCATCCAGCCCCGAGTGTACCAGCATGCTTTTAGCCATCTCAACTATTGTCCGATTGGCGCGCTCAGCAACTCCATTCTGCTGCGTGGTGTAAGGAACAGTTAGTTGCCTCTTAATACCCTTCTCCTTTGGGTATTTTTGGAACTCTGCACTTATATATTCGCGTCCGTCCTCTTACAAAGTCTTTAAACGCTTGTATAATTTGATCGCGACTCTTTAGAATATTCACAAATGTATAACGCGAAAAATCGTCTATAAATGTCGCAAAATATTTTGCACCGCCGGCCGAGTATATGTTCATTGGTCCGCAAATATCTGTGTGCACTAAACCTAATGCTTCGCGAGCACAGGTCTTTGCTGCCTCGAACGGCTTTACACATATTTTGCACTTTGCGCACGTTGCGCAAACCTCGTCTTTAACATTATTGCCGAACGGCTTCAATCCACGCACAATATTGTCACTAGCCATTTTCTTTATGCTTGTCATTTTTAAGTGACCAAAACGACAATGCCACTCCCACAGCTGCTGTTTGTCTTTGCATACGTGCACTTTTCATTTTTTACTTCAACAATAAAAAATTATTGCTCTTTGTGGCATGTAATATTTTTTCATTGTTTTTGTTTTTTATAACTGCACTGTCCTTGTCAAAATATACTATCATGCCTTTCTCTACGGCTTTTGACACAAATATATAGTGTTCGCTTGTAATTCACCGACATACAATACGTTTAATAATTCAGTGCTAGAATTTCCCACACTTCCAATGCCGCTTGCATACACATATTTGTCCCCCGCAAGGGATGTTTTCTCTTTATACTCTCTTATAAAGGCAAACTTTCACTTGTCACAACAGATGTGAGCGGTCGCGCCACTATCTAAACACCACATTGACTTTGTTAGTTGGTCCGTTTTACGCACATTCGCGAGCATAGAGAAATGACTCTCTTCGTTTTCTTTTTCTTTATTGTTCTTCACTTTGCACTGAGCGATTAAATGATCGTCACTGCCGCATCTATAACACTTTTTCTTGTTTGTAGATACCGTTTTTTCTTGCGCGCACTTTTTGCCATTATTTTTCGTACGTGATACATAAGTTTGCTGTACATCACTATTAGAGTCTGCTTTGCTCAACATTTGCCTTTCTCCCTCTTCCATAATCTTTATCTTCAAATCAGATGGGGATGGCAATACCTCACGAGTTTCAATAGCTACTACAAAATTCTCGAATGTTCCACTTAGTCCCGACAATAGCACAATAGATAAAATGTCTTCTTGAATATCCATTTCTATCTCTTTCAACTTGTCCACTATGTCCGCAAACTCACTTAAAAACTCTTGCACACGAGTGACGTCACCAAGACTCAAACGCAGCAACTTTTTGAACAATTGAATTTTTCTTGCAGGTCCACGCGGTTGATACACATTTGCGAGCTTCTCCCAAGCTTCTTTCTTTCGACGTCGTACAGTTTCTTATGATATTAATTTGTGACGCCTTTATACCCAGCAATATACTTGCTAATGCCTTTTCATCACGCGTATCAAAAACTGCTTTTTGTTCTGCAGTATCACTTTCACTCTTTACAAGTCTACCACAGACTACCGGCCAATTATCACTGTGAATCAATATGCTTTTTATTTGCACCGACCACGCCGCATAATTTTCGCTGTCCAATTTGTCTATCGCATATAACCACTGTGCGCTCACATTTATTTATTTTTCTTAATCACACAAGAGTTCACTTATTCAGATTGTGCCTGGGCCCATAACTTGTTGTAATTGTGAATCGGAATATAAAATAACACACGCCAGTTTAGTTTTATATACGTTTCTTCTTTTTATTCTTTGTGCGCATCCGCGTTTTACTTAGAATTACATTTTGCTAGAGAGCAGAGAGTACTGAATATACAGAGAGGAACCCAGCGTCGTCATCTTCTGTTAACTTAACATTTTTAAAATTATTGGCTCGTGGGGAAATAAGTATCACATGCAGCAGGCCGTCCGTAGACGATTTGCCTTCGACTTCAATGACACAACAACTTTTAACACACAAGAAAGAAGGCTCTAGTCAAGATATCGCAACTAGACGATACCCTGAACCCTTTACTTCCTTCTGCCTGTTACATACTTTTGCTTACAAACAATATACCCTTTTTCCCTTTTATTTTAGTGGGTTCAGTCTATAACAAGCAAACTTACTCTATTTGAAAGCAAAATAACCAGCAGCTCACCAATTTCATATGATAAACTTGAGAAAATGTTCAATTTGTTTGCTAATTTTTTCTAAGGCACTCTTAGCTTACAAGAAGGAAATGGATACATTGATATGTGTTCATGCTGCGAAATAGGTATCAGGCTTTCAGTACAAACAGACAGTGCCAAAAGTACATGAGACAAAGCATGTGCAGTCGATATACAAAGCAAAATCAAATTCAAACATAGCGGTAGTCCGGAAAGATAACCGAAAAGAAACTAGCAATGAGGAGAAATAGGTACTGAAAAGCATCAAAAATGTTCAAAGTTAACAGAAGACGACGACGCTGGGATCCTCTCTGTATGTTCAGTCCTCTCTGGCCACGACAAGTGTCTGAATGACTATCTCTTGACGGGAGTAGATCTTTATAATGAGTTATCAACAGTATTATTGAATTTTCGTATTAAGAAAATAGCATATGTTGGCGACATTAAAGAGATGTTTTTACAGATAAGAGTCAGAGAAGAGGATAGACATGCACAACGAATATTGTGGCGAGAATATTCTCGTCAGAAAATTCCTGATATTTATGAATTACAAGTAGTATTTTTTGGTGCAAAATGCAGTCTAAGCATTGCACAATGAGAATGTAAAGTAAGAGAGGAAACCAGAGGCACACTCTTCTGTTAACTTAACATTTTTTAAAATTAATAGCACCTGGGGAAATAAGTATCACTTCTGCTTTGCAACTCATTCACGAAGTGTGCGATGCGTTAGATAACGATAGTGAGCGGCCATTATTCAACTTTGTTTTGGTTGGTGGTCGACTTTTGGTTTTATCTGCTTGCTAATGCCTAAAATGGGAAGGCAGCATAGCTTTGTATGAACTTCGTAAAATTGAATGGCCAAACGTGAGATACTTTAATGTGACTTCCACCATATGTGCTTATGTATATATTGGCAATTAGGTAGATCATAAAACGAATTGAGGGGAAACAGGTGCTAAAAAGCTTGAAAAATGTGAAAAGTTAACAGAAATTAGAAACTCTGGTTTCCTCTCTTACTTTGAATACTTTTTGGCATTGCACAGCATGTTAAAAATCGAAATGCAGTAGACTTTAAGGATAAGTTTCCAAAGGCTTGCTCTGAAATTATTTCAAATCATTATATAAATGATTATCTAGGGGCTCAGCAGTTCAGTTAATAAGAGATGTCTCATATGTGCATAGCCAAGCAGGATTCAAAATGTGTAATTGGATTTCCAATTCAAAAGAAGTAGTCGATCAAATATGTGATCAAAAATGTGAACGAAAAATTAAAAATTTATCCGAAGAACGAGTTTTAGGTTTAATGTGGGAATTTGATTTTAAAATCGGTTAAGAAACACCGGAGATATGGAACCTTGAAGTTGAGTATGCAGTATGCAGTATGGTCGTACACACATACACACATACTTGCAAGCACTGACGTACGCGTAAGTATAGGGATCAGGGTATCGTCTAGTCGGGATTTTTCGACTAGAGCCTTTTCACTTTTTTTAAATGATGGGAACAACTCAATCGTTTTTGTCAATTTCTGATGCTGAGCAGGGGTGATTTCTTTCATTGACGGTTCATCAAGCGAAGTGATATTAAAGCTTCGAGCCATAAGATGCGTAGATGAGTAGTAACTCGAAAACTTTCTAAAAATCAATTCCCAGGTCAAATTTAGCAGCTAGAGAAGGCACGATATAAAACATTTTTTTGTTTCTCCTTGGTACGCTACATCGGTCAATATTTTACCTATGATTGGTTGATTAACCCCGTCAGTTGTTTTTACCTTTGCGACCATTGGTTTATAGCTCAATTTGTCACGAGTAAGTTCAGCCGCAAGTTTACCGCCGATACAACTATTGGAAGCCCCAGTGTCAATTCAACGATATTTTGAACGGTTTGGTTGTAAAATTGGTCGAGTCAGGTCGGGCTGTGTGGAATTTTCATCTAAATGCTAATTTTATCTGTATTGGTAGCTTTGCTGACCAGTTGTCTGCGTGAATTTTTCTGTGGTGCCCACTGAGCTGAGTTTTTTGCCGTGTTCAGGCTGCAGTTTCGGCAAGTAGGCTTGTATGTGTCTGCTCTCCCGGTGACCTTTACCGGCACAATTCCAGCACGATATATCTAAAGCTAATACCTCCAACTCCATATCGTGCTCATCTTCTCCGTGCGACAAATCCTCAGAATTAGTTTCCGATATGGCATTAACCTGCCGAAGTTCGGTCGAGAATGAGGTATTGTTGGTTTGGCCTTAGCTACAGATTGCAAGAAGATCTCTCGCGTACGCACTAAATGTCTTAGAGCCTTGACCGAGCTAGCCTCCTCATACAAAATATTATGTTGAATCTCGTTTAACAAATTGGCTCTTACGGTTTCTACTAATGCTTTTTCCGACATAGGCTCGGACAGTCTGTCAGCTAATAACGCGATCACGCCATAAAAATGGTCGAACGATTCATTGGATCGCTGTTTGCGACGTTCGATTTCGGTTATAATGTTCCTGTCTTTACGGTCGTCTTTAAATTGGCCACGGAGAGCCGCGTGAAGTTCTGGCCAGTAAACCTCAAAAACACTTTCATGATATCGTGGCGCTTCCATCGAACAAATTATTTGCTTTTCGGTCTGTCAAATCAAAATTTCCCTCCAAGGTCTATTTGGTCAACGCTTCGACCCTATATATAAAATCCTCAATGATCATGGTATCCTTTCCGTTAAATCGGATTTTCCAATTTGCCATTATTTGGTTTACCCGATCTGGTCGGATGCTTGACCCTATTTCTCCTCTGCGACTGCCGCGACTGCTGCGGAATAAGACCTAACACCGGCATGCGTTTGAGATGCCGAAGGAGGTGAATAATGAGATGCTTAAAGTTCCTTGTCGATTGAGTCTGACCGGAACCCGTGGTTGGTTGCATGGCACTGGAGATATGGTCCTTAATTTTTCTATCGGACTAACTCGTAGACCATCGGATATGGCTTGGACCAATCTATTGGTCTGGTCGGCTAAGCTACTAGCAATAAGTCGAGACCGCTCGACCATGGTCACTTTTAGGCCTTCAGTTATAGATTGCTGAATCAGCTCGGTCATATTCGTTAAATCTTTCTGCATAATTGTGGAACCCTGCGACATTTTTTTCCTCTGTATTCGTTTTTGTATTTAGTCTCGCTTGCGATCTAGGATGGCGCAAGCGGACTAAGATTTTCAGTTGACGCCGAAGTCAGTTGGGTCAGAATTTGTTTGAAAACGAGGCAGACCTGGGTGTGCAAACACGATCGGTGAAAATTGTGTCCACATGATGTTGCCAACAACTGCGATGGGTAAACAATTATTTCTGCGCGTGTTCACCTATGTTCGAAGTTAAAAGAAGGTTTGTGAAGTATTTTACTTTATTGAAAACACGATAGTTTTGCATTGATTGCTTTCATTTATTCAGTTTAACTAGCTTAGCTTAACAATTGTTTTTCGGTAGGCGGCGTTTTTAATGCACATTTAATTTCCACAAAAATAATGCGCGAGACAATTAGATGCTAACACGCAACCGTAACCGACGATTGTATATCAAAGAGTGTGTACGAGAGAATTGGATAAGCAGTGCCAAGCAGCCAACGAAGTGTTATCTATTCAAAGAGATAAACTCGCATGTGCAATGCAAAGGCAACAATTAGAGATGCGCAAGTTATGCCTAATGAGTTACGTTAAGATTTTAAATTTAGGTGCTTCAATTATTTGTAAGCTGGTGCTGCCTCCGACATACTCCCCCCGTTGGAAGTGCAAGGGTTCCAACTGACTTGGTCTCAAGGAGCAGCACAGCGATCTTGCCAGCGGCTCGTTTGACGGTACGTGATACATAAGTTTGCTGTACATCACTATTAGAGTCTGCTTTGCTCAACATTTGCCTTTCACGAGTTTCAATAGCTACTACAAAATTCTCGAATGTTCCACTTAGTCCCGACAATAGCACAATAGATAAAATGTCTTCTTGAATATCCATTTCTATCTCTTTCAACTTGTCCACTATGTCCGCAAACTCACTTAAAAACTCTTGCACACGAGTGACGTCACCAAGACTCAAACGCAGCAACTTTTTGAACAATTGAATTTTTCTTGCAGGTCCACGCGGTTGATACACATTTGCGAGCTTCTCCCAAGCTTCTTTCTTTCGACGTCGTACAGTTTCTTATGATATTAATTTGTGACGCCTTTATACCCAGCAATATACTTGCTAATGCCTTTTCATCACGCGTATCAAAAACTGCTTTTTGTTCTGCAGTATCACTTTCACTCTTTACAAGTCTACCACAGACTACCGGCCAATTATCACTGTGAATCAATATGCTTTTTATTTGCACCGACCACGCCGCATAATTTTCGCTGTCCAATTTGTCTATCGCATATAACCACTGTGCGCTCACATTTATTTATTTTTCTTAATCACACAAGAGTTCTCTTATTCAGATTGTGCCTGGGCCCATAACTTGTTGTAATTGTGAATCGGAATATAAAATAACACACGCCAGTTTAGTTTTATATACGTTTCTTCTTTTTATTCTTTGTGCGCATCCGCGTCTTACTTAGAATTACATTTTGCTAGAGAGCAGAGAGTACTGAATATACAGAGAGGAACCCAGCGTCGTCATCTTCTGTTAACTTAACATTTTTAAAATTATTGGCTCGTGGGGAAATAAGTATCACATGCAGCAGGCCGTCCGTAGACGATTTGCCTTCGACTTCAATGACACAACAACTTTTAACACACAAGAAAGAAGGCTCTAGTCAAGATATCGCAACTAGACGATACCCTGAACCCTTTACTTCCTTCTGCCTGTTACATACTTTTGCTTACAAACAATATACCCTTTTTCCCTTTTATTTTAGTGGGTTCAGTCTATAACAAGCAAACTTACTCTATTTGAAAGCAAAATAACCAGCAGCTCACCAATTTCATATGATAAACTTGAGAAAATGTTCAATTTGTTTGCTAATTTTTTCTAAGGCACTCTTAGCTTACAAGAAGGAAATGGATACATTGATATGTGTTCATGCTGCGAAATAGGTATCAGGCTTTCAGTACAAACAGACAGTGCCAAAAGTACATGAGACAAAGCATGTGCAGTCGATATACAAAGCAAAATCAAATTCAAACATAGCGGTAGTCCGGAAAGATAACCGAAAAGAAACTAGCAATGAGGAGAAATAGGTACTGAAAAGCATCAAAAATGTTCAAAGTTAACAGAAGACGACGACGCTGGGATCCTCTCTGTATGTTCAGTCCTCTCTGGCCACGACAAGTGTCTGAATGACTATCTCTTGACGGGAGTAGATCTTTATAATGAGTTATCAACAGTATTATTGAATTTTCGTATTAAGAAAATAGCATATGTTGGCGACATTAAAGAGATGTTTTTACAGATAAGAGTCAGAGAAGAGGATAGACATGCACAACGAATATTGTGGCGAGAATATTCTCGTCAGAAAATTCCTGATATTTATGAATTACAAGTAGTATTTTTTGGTGCAAAATGCAGTCTAAGCATTGCACAATGAGAATGTAAAGTAAGAGAGGAAACCAGAGGCACACTCTTCTGTTAACTTAACATTTTTTAAAATTAATAGCACCTGGGGAAATAAGTATCACTTCTGCTTTGCAACTCATTCACGAAGTGTGCGATGCGTTAGATAACGATAGTGAGCGGCCATTATTCAACTTTGTTTTGGTTGGTGGTCGACTTTTGGTTTTATCTGCTTGCTAATGCCTAAAATGGGAAGGCAGCATAGCTTTGTATGAACTTCGTAAAATTGAATGGCCAAACGTGAGATACTTTAATGTGACTTCCACCATATGTGCTTATGTATATATTGGCAATTAGGTAGATCATAAAACGAATTGAGGGGAAACAGGTGCTAAAAAGCTTGAAAAATGTGAAAAGTTAACAGAAATTAGAAACTCTGGTTTCCTCTCTTACTTTGAATACTTTTTGGCATTGCACAGCATGTTAAAAATCGAAATGCAGTAGACTTTAAGGATAAGTTTCCAAAGGCTTGCTCTGAAATTATTTCAAATCATTATATAAATGATTATCTAGGGGCTCAGCAGTTCAGTTAATAAGAGATGTCTCATATGTGCATAGCCAAGCAGGATTCAAAATGTGTAATTGGATTTCCAATTCAAAAGAAGTAGTCGATCAAATATGTGATCAAAAATGTGAACGAAAAATTAAAAATTTATCCGAAGAACGAGTTTTAGGTTTAATGTGGGAATTTGATTTTAAAATCGGTTAAGAAACACCGGAGATATGGAACCTTGAAGTTGAGTATGCAGTATGCAGTATGGTCGTACACACATACACACATACTTGCAAGCACTGACGTACGCGTAAGTATAGGGATCAGGGTATCGTCTAGTCGGGATTTTTCGACTAGAGCCTTTTCACTTTTTTTAAATGATGGGAACAACTCAATCGTTTTTGTCAATTTCTGATGCTGAGCAGGGGTGATTTCTTTCATTGACGGTTCATCAAGCGAAGTGATATTAAAGCTTCGAGCCATAAGATGCGTAGATGAGTAGTAACTCGAAAACTTTCTAAAAATCAATTCCCAGGTAAAATTTAGCAGCTAGAGAAGGCACGATATAAAACATTTTTTTGTTTCTCCTTGGTACGCTACATCGGTCAATATTTTACCTATGATTGGTTGATTAGCCCCGTCAGTTGTTTTTACCTTTGCGACCATTGGTTTATAGCTCAATTTGTCACGAGTAAGTTCAGCCGCAAGTTTACCGCCGATACAACTATTGGAAGCCCCAGTGTCAATTCAACGATATTTTGAACGGTTTGGTTGTAAAATTGGTCGAGTCAGGTCGGGCTGTGTGGAATTTTCATCTAAATGCTAATTTTATCTGTATTGGTAGCTTTGCTGACCAGTTGTCTGCGTGAATTTTTCTGCGGTGCCCACCGAGCTGAGTTTTTTGCCGTGTTCAGGCTGCAGTTTCGGCAACTAGGCTTGTATGTGTCTGCTCTCCCGGTGACCTTTACCGGCACAATTCCAGCACGATATATCTAAAGCTAATACCTCCAACTCCATATCGTGCTCATCTTCTCCGTGCGACAAATCCTCAGAAATCTTTAAATTGGCCACGGAGAGCCGCGCAAAGTTCTGGCCAGTAAACCTCAAAAACACTTTCATGATATCTTGGCGCTTCCATCGAACAAATTATTTGCTTTTCGGTCTGTCAAATCAAAATTTCCCTCCAAGGTCTATTTGGTCAACGCTTCGACCCTATATATAAAATCCTCAATGATCATGGTATCCTTTCCGTTAAATCGGATTTTCCAATTTGCCATTATTTGGTTTACCCGATCTGGTCGGATGCTTGACCCTATTTCTCCTCTGCGACTGCCGCGACTGCTGCGGAATAAGACCTAACACCGGCATGCGTTTGAGATGCCGAAGGAGGTGAATAATGAGATGCTTAAAGTTCCTTGTCGATTGAGTCTGACCGGAACCCGTGGTTGGTTGCATGGCACTGGAGATATGGTCCTTAATTTTTCTATCGGACTAACTCGTAGACCATCGGATATGGCTTGGACCAATCTATTGGTCTGGTCGGCTAAGCTACTAGCAATAAGTCGAGACCGCTCGACCATGGTCACTTTTAGGCCTTCAGTTATAGATTGCTGAATCAGCTCGGTCATATTCGTTAAATCTTTCTGCATAATTGTGGAACCCTGCGACATTTTTTTCCTCTGTATTCGTTTTTGTATTTAGTCTCGCTTGCGATCTAGGATGGCGCAAGCGGACTAAGATTTTCAGTTGACGCCGAAGTCAGTTGGGTCAGAATTTGTTTGAAAACGAGGCAGACCTGGGTGTGCAAACACGATCGGTGAAAATTGTGTCCACATGATGTTGCCAACAACTGCGATGGGTAAACAATTATTTCTGCGCGTGTTCACCTATGTTCGAAGTTAAAAGAAGGTTTGTGAAGTATTTTACTTTATTGAAAACACGATAGTTTTGCATTGATTGCTTTCATTTATTCAGTTTAACTAGCTTAGCTTAACAATTGTTTTTCGGTAGGCGGCGTTTTTAATGCACATTTAATTTCCACAAAAATAATGCGCGAGACAATTAGATGCTAACACGCAACCGTAACCGACGATTGTATATCAAAGAGTGTGTACGAGAGAATTGGATAAGCAGTGCCAAGCAGCCAACGAAGTGTTATCTATTCAAAGAGATAAACTCGCATGTGCAATGCAAAGGCAACAATTAGAGATGCGCAAGTTATGCCTAATGAGTTACGTTAAGATTTTAAATTTAGGTGCTTCAATTATTTGTAAGCTGGTGCTGCCTCCGACATGCTCCCCCCGTTGGAAGTGCAAGGGTTCCAACTGACTTGGTCTCAAGGAGCAGCACAGCGATCTTGCCAGCGGCTCGTTTGACGGTGCCGGCTGCAGTTTTGACAATTGCTACTCGCGAGACGCCGTCTGGTCCAGAAATCGTGCTCTCGACTCGGCCAAGTCGCCATTGAAGGGGTGGTAGGTTGTCATGTCGATTGCATCATCAGGTTAGGTGTCGAAGAGCGCCACTTTGAACGCTCTTGAAGCAGTGATAGGTAGCTGGTGCTCCATTTGCGCCAGAATGCCTGCTGCATTTGACAAACGCGCTGCCAGCGATTTAGGCGATTGATCTCAATGTGCGTTGTGTCCGGTTCTTCGATTGTGGCGTATGGGGCTCCAATCAAAAAATGACCAGGAGTGAGAACCTCTAAGTCGCCTGGATTTTCTGAAATGAGACAAAGAGGTCGTGAGTTCAGCATTGCAGAAATTTCGCAAATAAGAGTGGTGTTTGTCAGATTTTACAGCGGCCTCCCACAAACCACCAAAATGAGGAGACCAAGGCGGAATAAAGTTCCAGTTGATTCCACTCGAAAGGTCGCTGAAAAACAGTAGCCTCAACTCGATCAGTTCGTTCCGTGCTCCAACAAAGTTTGTTGCATTGTCAGACCAGACTGAATTGGGTTTGCCTCTAATGCCGATGAATCGCTTTAATGCGGCGATAAACGATGCGGTCGACAGATCCTCCACTAATTCCAAATGTATTGCTTTGTTAGAAAGGCACACAAATATTGATATGTAGCACTTAATGGGGGCCTGTTCCTGTTCCTGTTCCTGTTCTGACTTGGTGAAGAATGGTCCACAAAAGTCGATTCCAGTTGTGCAGAAGGGGCGGCTTGTTTGCACTCGATCGGCTGGTAACGGGGCCATTATGTGCTCGAGAAGCTTGGGCTTCATCCGAAAGCAACAAGTTCATTTTCCGATGACTGTTGAGACGGTTTTTCGCCCGCCAATGGGCCCGAATCGTTGTCTCGCAGCAGAGGATGAGCGTAAGAAGGCAGGTCCTTTACGCCAAAGATTCGGTTCCAAGAGTTGTAGTGCTCCGCAGCCACGTGGTAATATGTCGGCTGTGCGCTCGGTGCACTCCTGAATCTGAGACATTCCGAGGGAGTCGTAGGATTTGACGATTGTGGCCAATATTGTACGCTTTGCTACGATGGTGTGTGAGGGAGCATTCTCCTCTGACGGCGTATCTGCAGCGCCGCAGCAATTTTCGATTTCCTGGGGCTGCTTTACTAAATCGTATAGCGGTTCCTGATCCGAATGCGCATCTGAAGGCTTGACAGCTGCAGCTAAAAGTGTGTGTTTGTGAACAGCACAGACACTATCCAGCCCCACCTTGGTCTTCTGGAGCGTTGGCAAATGATTTGCAAGTCGAATTTACCCAACGCAAAGCAGGTCAAAAAGTATGCCAGCGTCAATTAGCATGTCAATCCTTTGACCATTGTAAAAGAGCGGGTCAGCAAGGTGGAGATTGTTGGGTATGTTCCAGCCGGTGGTTTATATCGAAGTGGGGCTGATAATCCGTTATTTTCTGCGTTACGACTGCAGAAAATGATCCTTCATAAGAAGAATAAATATCGGCTGATTTATTGATTATGCCTGAAATTGTTATGTTCGAATGGCGTAGATCCAACTGAAGCTAGTTAGCGAGACGAGTTGTGAAGAAGCAGGGTGCCAGATCGATTTCTGACATATACAATAGCAGTTGCGAGCAGCACGAAATCAGTCTTGCTCTGTTTCAAAGGTAAAGGTGGCGATGTGAATGTGGAGACGAGTGCACCGCCAAAACGTAGAAGCTGAAATTGTGGTAGCATTGTCGAATTTGCGCGTATGTTGTTTACGAAACAACGGATAAACGAAATGCGCAAGACATTAACGGCAGGTATAAGTCACTGACCGCTGCGTTACCGAGCGTTCTAGCGCGTCGCGTTGCTGAGCGTTTGTGTATAAGCAGCCGGCTGCAGTATTAACAAGCTTGCGCGAATGCAAGAGTGCGGGCGGGCAGGCGGAGACGAGAGATTGTAAGCGCTTGCAGTTAAGCTGAGAGCGAAACGTTTCAAAAGTGTGTGCGTGTGTGTGCAAAGCGTAAATGTTAGCGAGCGAGCGCGTTTGTGGTCCTTGCATCGAGTTATGCAGAAGACGCATTGAATAATTATTATCACAAAAGTTAATATTATTCACCTTTACAACACAAAACAATGAAAGCAAGTAAAATAAATTAATTCACGTCGGGGTCACCAAATGTTTTGAGGAGACACTATTTTGTGTTCACCTATGTTCAAAGTTAAAAGAAGGTTTGTGAAGTATTTTACTTTATTGAAAACACGATAGTTTTGCATTGATTGCTTTCATTTATTCAGTTTAACTAGCTTAGCTTAACAATTGTTTTTCGGTAGGCGGCGTTTTTAATGCACATTTAATTTCCACAAAAATAATGCGCGAGACAATTAGATGCTAACACGCAACCGTAACCGACGATTGTATATCAAAGAGTGTGTACGAGAGAATTGGATAAGCAGTGCCAAGCAGCCAACGAAGTGTTATCTATTCAAAGAGATAAACTCGCATGTGCAATGCAAAGGCAACAATTAGAGATGCGCAAGTTATGCCTAATGAGTTACGTTAAGATTTTAAATTTAGGTGCTTCAATTATTTGTAAGCTGGTGCTGCCTCCGACATGCTCCCCCCGTTGGAAGTGCAAGGGTTCCAACTGACTTGGTCTCAAGGAGCAGCACAGCGATCTTGCCAGCGGCTCGTTTGACGGTGCCGGCTGCAGTTTTGACAATTGCTACTCGCGAGACGCCGTCTGGTCCAGAAATCGTGCTCTCGACTCGGCCAAGTCGCCATTGAAGGGGTGGTAGGTTGTCATGTCGATTGCATCATCAGGTTAGGTGTCGAAGAGCGCCACTTTGAACGCTCTTGAAGCAGTGATAGGTAGCTGGTGCTCCATTTGCGCCAGAATGCCTGCTGCATTTGACAAACGCGCTGCCAGCGATTTAGGCGATTGATCTCAATGTGCGTTGTGTCCGGTTCTTCGATTGTGGCGTATGGGGCTCCAATCAAAAAATGACCAGGAGTGAGAACCTCTAAGTCGCCTGGATTTTCTGAAATGAGACAAAGAGGTCGTGAGTTCAGCATTGCAGAAATTTCGCAAATAAGAGTGGTGTTTGTCAGATTTTACAGCGGCCTCCCACAAACCACCAAAATGAGGAGACCAAGGCGGAATAAAGTTCCAGTTGATTCCACTCGAAAGGTCGCTGAAAAACAGTAGCCTCAACTCGATCAGTTCGTTCCGTGCTCCAACAAAGTTTGTTGCATTGTCAGACCAGACTGAATTGGGTTTGCCTCTAATGCCGATGAATCGCTTTAATGCGGCGATAAACGATGCGGTCGACAGATCCTCCACTAATTCCAAATGTATTGCTTTGTTAGAAAGGCACACAAATATTGATATGTAGCACTTAATGGGGGCCTGTTCCTGTTCCTGTTCCTGTTCTGACTTGGTGAAGAATGGTCCACAAAAGTCGATTCCAGTTGTGCAGAAGGGGCGGCTTGTTTGCACTCGATCGGCTGGTAACGGGGCCATTATGTGCTCGAGAAGCTTGGGCTTCATCCGAAAGCAACAAGTACATTTTCCGATGACTGTTGAGACGGTTTTTCGCCCGCCAATGGGCCCAAATCGTTGTCTCGCAGCAGAGGATGAGCGTAAGAAGGCAGGTCCTTTACGCCAAAGATTCGGTTCCAAGAGTTGTAGTGCTCCGCAGCCACGTGGTAATATGTCGGCTGTGCGCTCGGTGCACTCCTGAATCTGAGACATTCCGAGGGACTGGTTGGATTTGACGATTGTGGCCAATATTGTACGCTTTGCTACGAAGGTGTGTGAGGGAGCATTCTCCTCTGACGGCGTATCTGCAGCGCCGCAGCAATTTTCGATTTCCTGGGGCTGCTTTACTAAATCGTATAGCGGTTCCTGATCCGAATGCGCATCTGAAGGCTTGACAGCTGCAGCTAAAAGTGTGTGTTTGTGAACAGCACAGACACTATCCAGCCCCACCTTGGTCTTCTGGAGCGTTGGCAAATGATTTGCAAGTCGAATTTACCCAACGCAAAGCAGGTCAAAAAGTATGCCAGCGTCAATTAGCATGTCAATCCTTTGACCATTGTAAAAGAGCGGGTCAGCAATGTGGAGATTGTTGGGTATGTTCCAGCCGGTGGTTTATATCGAAGTGGGGCTGATAATCCGTTATTTTCTGCGTTACGACTGCAGAAAATGATCCTTCATAAGAAGAATAAATATCGGCTGATTTATTGATTATGCCTGAAATTGTTATGTTCGAATGGCGTAGATCCAACTGAAGCTAGTTAGCGAGACGAGTTGTGAAGAAGCAGGGTGCCAGATCGATTTCTGACATATACAATAGCAGTTGCGAGCAGCACGAAATCAGTCTTGCTCTGTTTCAAAGGTAAAGGTGGCGATGTGAATGTGGAGACGAGTGCACCGCCAAAACGTAGAAGCTGAAATTGTGGTAGCATTGTCGAATTTGCGCGTATGTTGTTTACGAAACAACGGATAAACGAAAGGCGCAAGACATTAACGGCAGGTATAAGTCACTGACCGCTGCGTTACCGAGCGTTCTAGCGCGTCGCGTTGCTGAGCGTTTGTGTATAAGCAGCCGGCTGCAGTATTAACAAGCTTGCGCGAATGCAAGAGTGCGGGCGGGCAGGCGGAGACGAGAGATTGTAAGCGCTTGCAGTTAAGCTGAGAGCGAAACGTTTCAAAAGTGTGTGCGTGTGTGTGCAAAGCGTAAATGTTAGCGAGCGAGCGCGTTTGTGGTCCTTGCATCGAGTTATGCAGAAGACGCATTGAATAATTATTATCACAAAAGTTAATATTATTCACCTTTACAACACAAAACCATGAAAGCAAGTAAAATAAATTAATTCACGTCGGGGTCACCAAATGTTTTGAGGAGACACTATTTTGTGTTCACCTATGTTCAAAGTTAAAAGAAGGTTTGTGAAGTATTTTACTTTATTGAAAACACGATAGTTTTGCATTGATTGCTTTCATTTATTCAGTTTAACTAGCTTAGCTTAACAATTGTTTTTCGGTAGGCGGCGTTTTTAATGCACATTAAATTTCCACAAAAATTATGCGCGAGACAATAAGATGCTAACACGCAACCGTAACCGTAACCGTAAGCGCGTCGATCTCCAGTTTTGGAACTTAAGCTCGCCTAATCCCTAGGCAGTACAAGTTTGATTTCTATTTTCGATAACTCATCCCGTTTCCGATATACACATGGGATCGATAACAATAAAATCTTAATCGGTTGAGAAACACCGGAGATATGTAACCTTGAAGTTGTGTATGCAGTATGCAGTATGGTCGTATACACACGCACAGATACTTGTAAGCACTAACTGCACGGGATTTCTCGACTAGAGCCTTCCTACTTGCTTATACATATATATATAAAATATAAGAACATTTAGTGAACAAAAACATCATTTAACAATATTTGCATATAATTTCACGTCTTCAAAGGCAAAAGTTTAATTTTATAAAAAAATCTCTTAAGACCTACAAAATCCAATATATAAGAGACAAATGTAAGCTTTAATTTTGAATGTTGGAAGTTCTGGCGTATCAAATCCTCGTCGAATCCTCGGCAATCATCATAAAAGCGTAGAGCTAAGACAGAAGAACGCTTACTTAATACATCCAGCATTAAACATCGACTTTTCGCAACGAAATCAACAGCCATCTCGCGGCCTACCCGATATAGTTAATACATTAAGAGCGGGATACAAAGCGACTGTTTGGTAAAGTTCAATGGGATATCAATCAAATGCAATTGCTCAAGTAGAGGCAAAGCGGAGAATACAGATTGCAGTTGCTCCAAATTGTAATCATCATCTTCGATGAGAGTTAGCTGTTGCAAGTTCTTAAGTGTTTAAAGGGTGGAGACATCGAAATTATATAGTCTCTCATAAATTGTTAGCTGCTGTATGTCCAGCCCAAACTTTGTTGTGATGTCTTTAAAAATATTTTGACTACCTTGTATACGTCCAATGTGTAAAACTTGAAGCCGGGGCAAGCTTAACAGACTGCTCCAAATGTGTTCCCATGAATCAAGCATGAATCTATCTTCAACAGATATCTCTTCCAGCATCGGTGACTCACTGAATGAGTAAAAGTTATGCTTAAGACCATAGGTAAGGTCCAGTTTGCGCAACTGTGTCCATTTGGCAGCGATGTAGCTGTCAATTGGTCCCTTCGGACGAAGAGATGTCAATCCTGGAAATAGTTCCACCAATAGTTTTAGCGTAAAATAATCTGTAAAATAACACAAATTGTATGTTAAATGCTGCAGGTTTGGGAAACTGTGACAACGCCAATACTTCATTGCCAGGAAGGTGACATTACACAGTTCCAGTTTCTGTACAGTTGGACCAATGCTGCGTAGAAGAACATTCAATAACTTTGGATTCTTTTTGATCTTTTGGGTATTAAGCACGAAGTCCTTTTGCGCTGCCATGCGAAAATAATATTTTTATTTAATCGGCTTGATAACTGATCCGTTGCTTCTCATAGCGCCAGTTGGTCTTCCAGCTTTAAATATTCAATAATCAGCAACTGGCAATCGTCGGATTATTTACAGCAAACTTCTTTAAATGAATTATAAAAATTGTATACTGGGCTTTTATTCTTTGTGAATTAAAGTTTGAACATAGTTAGAACAAGCTTGCAGAAAAAATAAAAGTAAAAAATTTCTGGTATATCTGATCGGAACTGCAAAGCTAGTTTGGTTGATCAATTTAGAAACATCAACTTTGACATTTAAAAGTTTGTGAAAAAGTTTACTTTAAAAATTTAAATGTATTTTAAAATATGAGCTAGAGTATTTTACTGTTGTCAGCATACTTCTTAGCTATGTATAATATATCAATTACGAATCATTTAAGCTTTAAGCTTAAGTGCTGACAATGTGGCTTATTTCGTCGTTCATTCTTTTTGTCCTTTGCGAATATATATATATTCGATGCTATGTTTATCCAGTCACGACCCAACGTAAAGAGTGTGTATCCGAGTTTGGTCGCAGATGCTCACATTTCGCGAACTGCGTCGAATCACTTACAGCAAGCCCGGAAGCAAATCGAAATTATCACCAATTTGCAGTCATCGAAATCCAATTACGGGGCGTGTGTGGAACCAGGGACAAAGGCTCATAAATGTTACCTCTGTCTGGCCATATGCTGGCATCGATACAAAAATGCAGCGAGTGCAGCTCGGGTCGAAATCTGAAGCAGGAACTAGGACCAGGGCAGTAGACGATAATCGGATTAGGTTTGCTGCTGGCCCCGCCAAAAACATAATTTGGGAGAAATGTCACACGGCGATTGCCGGCAACTTATTAGCAGTTTGCCAAACAGAAAAACGAAACGAAAGTCGAGTGGAAACAAGGAAAAAGGACGGGACGGAATGAGAATTGTGGATTGCGGGTTGTATTGTCGGGTCGGTTTAGGTCAGTTTGTAACAGCGCACTAAATCATTCATATCAAGTCGAGTAGTTGTCGTCTCTATCAAATCCATCATAATCGCCAATCCGTACGCATCATTATCGTGATCGGACCCCTCACCTTGCTTGCACTGCATACGCTCGATAGAGCGGCGGTTAGCGGGAGTGGGTTCTAGTCTCGTCTCGTCTCTCGGGTGCCACTGATGTACTGCTGTTGCTTAGTTCCGGCATGCGACAGATGCAACAGACGTGCCCGGACGGAGTCTGTGTTGAAACCACAAGCGGCTCTCCACCCCAGCCATCATTGTCCTCAAAGCTGTCACTGCTCATTGTCAGGTAAGTGCCGGGCAATGGGCGGAGTTGATGGCTAGCAGGAAGGGAAGCAGTATGTGGGGGCAGGGCACAACACGCTCTAGCTGAAATAGCAGTAGAAACAGCAGCTCCTGCAGAGGCTAAAAACCATTTTCATTTTCAAGGGTCCTAAACCGAATTTTTTGCTCTCAGCATAACCTGCTCCCTTTTGGATGGAAAGGTGGCTACAGGAAAAAAAACCCTGCTTGCACAGTATGGCAAGGATTAAAAATCTGTTAGAAATGAAATTTAAGAAAAGTGCTTGAAAGTTATAATAATTTTATGATGGATGCATATTTAATTTATGGTCAAGACAAGATTATTTTTTGCTCATTTTACTTACATTTTGCATTTAATAAAAGTTGCTTAGAGAGTTTCATATATATAAGAATTTTTAAAGGCTTACACTTCATATCTAATATTTATTATAATAATTGTATTGACCTCTTAAAATTAAAATTAAGCTTCATTACTAACATTTATTTCTGTCTATGATGTTATGTTTTCTTAAAACTGCTTATGTTCATGGTTTAACTTTAAATAAACTAGTTTATATTGCAATTTTCTGTTTCCCCAACTAATTAAAAATCTATTTACATTCCTTGCTTTTGCTTTAATAATTTTAATAGATTTTCACAATTATCTATTTCACATAACATTTTAATAACCTTTTTCGAAGTATGAGTTTCTTACCAGGTACCAACTTAACTTCTTAAATAAATGACGAATGCATTTATCAATAGAGTTGGTAGCACTGTGACTGCGTTTGTTAGCCACCCGCTACGCGGCAACCGCAGCAACAGCGGAAGCAGTGTCTGCGTTGTGCACTCAAAACGGGAAAACGATAAGACGGCAGACGCAAATCCGATGTCGCAGTTGGAGTTGGAGGCAGCAGACGTCCTTGCTTCCGCTGCAAAGCAACTAGAGAAGGAATGAGAAGCGATAAAGAGGACAACGATTGCAAAGCTAAAGCCTTAAAAGAGCAAATAATAAAAAATGTATATAGCAAAGCGGTACAACATGAAAATAAAATATTATAATAAAAATAATAATGCTGTATATAGTTGTTGTAGTATGAAAAACATGAGTATGAATACTCAATAAGACTTTTTGATGGTTAAACAGGTCGAAAGCAGATCGAGAGTTTATTTTCCCTTCTTCTTCTCGGATCATTGTGGGTGGCTAGATGCTCTCTGAGGGGTGGTTAGTGTTTGGTGTTGGTGTTGGTCGGTTTTGGTTTTACGGTTTCCTTTACCTTCTTGGGTGCAAATTTAGTTATTGTCTAGACTCTGGAGTCGGAGTCGGCATACACTCGAGGGAATTGTTAGGCCATAATTTAATTCAACTGCCCCATTATTTCATTAGTTGAGCGTCAGAACACATTCAATTTATTTTCAGTATTGTATGAGCTGTGTTGTAAGTATTGTAAAATGGCTCTGGCAGCTAGACGCATAAATTTGTGCATTTCGATTTTGATTTTGCCATTTTAATTGTTTGTAAACTGCCAACACGCTCTGCCACTTGCTTCTTTGTCTCTTTGTCTGCCTGTCTGTCTGCCACACACTATACGTACATACATACATATATGTCTGCCAGTGTATCTCTCTCTGTGTCTCTATGTCTGTTTTGTCTCTGTTGGCCAAACATGTCGTATCTTTGTATCTACATGTGAACAGGCTTTCAACAATGTTTTCTGCGTTTGGGGTTTTTGTGTATACAATTAGTTTGTGTAATTAACATTAAAGACCAAAAACTTGACATATTCATATTCCACAAAATGTAACGATAAAGAAAAGTGCTTGCTACCCATAAAACTTTCTTTGCATATGCTATTTTTGTTGGAAAATGTTGCCAAAGTTAGTAGATGTGTGATATTTACGAAGTTTATGATCGAACTGGGAAAAACTAATAAACATTCAAATTAACTTAATGAATGTACACTGATAAATACCAATCTAAAATAATATTTTAATTTCACTCAATTTAAGATAAAAATACATAACCTGTGAAAGAAACAAATACTTAATTTTCCTTTATTTAACAAAAATTTTTTTTTTTTTTTTTTGATAAAGCGTTGAATCCGTACAGTGCAGTAATAGTATCATAACAGCGCAAGTGAACTAATAAATAATAGAACCAAACCTCACACTATGTGCATGAGGACTTAAAACTATATCTCATATTGCGAGGGGGTCTTCAAAGTTGTCCAATTGTTTTGGCAAAACCCTTTCGTCTTAATCGCCTTAGAGGCCTGGCAGGGAGTAAGCACTTTGCAAGCGTGCTGTGGTGTCTTCTTAGTCGTTCGCTATATCTGCTAGTGTGCCTTCCAATCTGCTCCTCCACTGTGTGTAGATTCAGGTCACGATGAAGGGTGGTTCCACGTACATAATATGGGCAGTTTGTAATGGCACGCATGGCACGGTTTTGCAATACCTTTATGCATTTGTAGTTGGATTTTGCAGCAATACCCCAGATCTGCACTCCGTATAGCCAGATTGGGGCTACACAATGAACGTATACTGCTCTTTTGGCTCGGAGTGACATGGTGCTTCTTCTATTAATCAGCCACCTCAGTTGTTGCATTCTTTGACCACATCTCCGAGACGTAGCTTTCAAGTGAGGGCCAAAGGTCAAACGTTTATCAAGGGTGATCCCGAGGTACTTAGCCAGCAAAGGTTGGTCTAAAGTTACGCCTTCCAGTCGTATGGGTGGGGTGTGGTCAATGAGGGTCTTCAGGGTGAAGCAGGGATTGATGGTCTTTTGCGGATTGACCTTTAAGTTCCATCTCTTGCACCATGCAGCCAATGTGGTGAGGTACTCTTGGAGGCCACGTGCCGCCTCAATGCGACAATTAGAGCTGTACAGCAGTGCAATATAATCAGCGTAAGTGGCAAGTAGCGCCTTCCTAGGAACTTCCTTATGATAAGCTTTTGGACAAGGCAAATCCGCAGTATATATTGAGTAGAGTAGCGCTCCAAGAACGCTGCCCTGCGGAATTCCAGCTCTCATATGGCAATGAGTCGAGTAGGTGTTTCTGACCCTGACCGTGAACTTCCGATCTTCCAAGTATGATCTCAAAACTCCGTAATATGGTACTGGGAACAGCCTTTTGATTTTGCTAAGTAGGCCAACATGCCAAACTCTGTCGAATGCTTGTTGCATATCAATGAATACAGCATTACAGTATTCCATATCATCAAATGCTTGTAGGATATGTTTTGCCAATCTGTAAATCTGCTCCACGGTACTATGTCCCTCTCGAAAACCAAATTGGTGATCCGGTAAGATACGGCGCTCTTTAATAATGTCACCTAATCGATTGAATTGATACCTTAGAAAGCGAAGACAGGAGGCTTATAGGCCGATACGATTCAGGATCCTCTTCGGGTTTTCCGGGCTTATGTATCATAAGAATTGTTGCCATCATCCACTGTTTTGGGAAAAACTGCACCCTAAGCATCGCGTTAAATAATAGTGCCATGTATAGGATTGCTCTAATAGGTAGTGCTTTTAATGTAGCATTACAAACATTATCGATGCCAGGAGCCTTCTTTGTCGGTAGTGATTTTATGACTTCGACAATTTCCTCGACCCTGACAGGTTTGATTGGTAAGTACATTTGCAGAGGTGTCTGTAGGCTATCATACGTTTCTCTGTACTGCTCCATTGTAGCGAATTGGTAATGGGTGAACCTAGTCTCTAGATGATGTGCAAAAGAATTGTCCTGCTCCTCTTCGTTTTTAGCATCTAATAGGAACCAGTCTAAACGGTTGCCTTTTAAGGGACTTGGTGCACTTCCATAGCGAGCATCCGGCATCCACTGTATAATTCATAGAAGCCAACTTCTGCTCAAAAAAATTGCTTTGAAGTTCTCTTAAGACGTTTCGTAGTTGCTTCGCAGCGCGGTTCCATAAAATTCGGTCCCAGGGGTCTTGAATTCGGATGGTTCGCCTACGGAGTCTCCTTTTCTGCGTCAAAAGGTCTCTGGCCTCTCTTGTTAAGGCTATTCCATAGGTGGTGCCTGTCCGAGGAACAGGAGGCGTTGAGGCGGCCGCAGATCTATGAATACTTTGTGTAAAGTTATCAACAGCCATTTCAATTTCTTCACCAGAATTTAACGTAGTATTCAGCTGAATCGATCTCTCCAAGTGTTGACTAAAAAGATCAAAGGCAAGTGATCAGAGTCCAAATCCCAGCTTTGTGTTATAGTTGCTCGAGAATCTGGTATTCCGTGATACACTGCAAAGTCTATGCAGGAAGGCGTATGACTGGGCACATATGGGTACCTAGTTGGCGAGCCAGTTGCAAGGATCTTAGCTCCAGTTAAAGAAATGGCATCTGCTAGTTCTCGCCCCCGAGGTGAATTGTAAGTGTCGCCCCAGGACAGTAAATGGCGTTGAAGTGCACGTAACTCAGTTCTGTGGCTACTTTTACAGATGACATTTGAATGCTGCGTGTCTCTATGACCCTTTGTGGAAAATGGCGAAAAATTGTCCTAACAAACACCGCTGCCCCGCCAACGCTATTGTTATTACGCGATGGCCTATATGCCGGATAGGAGGCATATTCATATATTTTTACAGTTTCGCCTCGTTTGATTCTAAGTTCCGTCACCAAAACAATGTCAACTTCTTTAGCTTTTCTTGAAATGACATTAGCATTCCAAATAAGAATCTTTAGTGGATTCATTGTGGAGCTGAGGCGTTGTTATGGAACTGGGAGTTAATTTCATTCCCAGCCCATTGTTTTAACATATTGGTCATTTCGAATACCATCTTTTCAAGTTTATCAAGTCGTTGATTGGCTTGGCTTTTATACTGTTGCTGTTCTTGCTGCTGCTGCTGCAACCACATAAGAAACTGCTGTTGTTGTTGTTGTTGGATTTCCTGTTGCCATTCCTGAAACTGTTGTTGTTGCTGTTGTAACAATTCTTGGACATCGAATGAGTTATTTTGCTGAATATTTGACCGCTGCGATTTTTGATGCGCTTGTAAATTGTAAAGACGTCGCTGAGCTGGTCCATCCTTGAAGGGCGTTGTATTTATGTATCCTTTTGCTACTGTGGCATAGGACACTCTTGTGTCTCCGCCAGTGCCTACTGATTGATGATTGATGTTGAGCCGTATATTGCTGTTGTTGTGTTGGTTGCTGCCGTACTGTTGGTTGGTTGGTACTCTTGCGGCGATTAGGCTGCAACGAAGGAAAGTGTTGCTGATCTCTCGAAATGAGTGTATTTGCATTTTTATTTAAATTATTCGGTTTTCTTGCAGGTCCCAAAGATCTGCGAAGAAACTCCTGCTAGCCATATGGTCACCCGAACAGTGGTAGCATGTGGGCAGTGCGTCTGCGGAACGTATGCATTGTGTGGTTTGGTGATTTTCACCACACCTTGCACAATTGGGTTGCTTGTGGCAATATTTAGCCGTGTGGCCGTACTCCTGGCAGCGACGGCATTGTGCAATTTCGGTAGATTTTCGCATCCTTTCAATTCTTATTTTCTGTCGGCAGAGAGTCCTTACGTGATAAATTTCATTAATTTTTGCACAAGGCTTTATATTAATGAAAAAGATATTTAGTTTTTCGTCTTTATTAATTCTTGATGAAGGGATGTGGATATGAAGAACTTCATAGCCTAAGTATTTCAGATCATTGGTTATGTCTTTGTTTTGTGTGCTGTGATGTTAGTCTCTTACAACAATTCTGTGTGCTTTTTCTGACTGCATTTGGTAAGTGTGAAACTGCATACAAATTTTTTCCATATGACTTACAATGTTTCTGTAAGTGTCACTGTCTTTGGGAAAGATTCTGACTGTTTCCCCTTGATTTGCTTTGACAACAACGTTATTTAAACTGACTTTTTCTTTTATAAGCTCAAATAAATCATTTAAATTGCTAATATTAACAACAATTTGCGGTGGTTTCTTGGGGCCTTTAAGTTGATTGATACCGTTAGATGATTCTTGCGAATTTAGGATAGTGTTGGTTCCAGCAGGTTGTTCATCCATATGAACACTGTCAACATCAGCATCCTCATTCATCATGTCTACCTCATTCTCTTCGTTAGTAGAGATATCCGTGTTTAAAATGGCAAATCTATTACTGGACTTAACCTGTTGGCTAGTTGTGGGGGTCGAATTCATAAGCTGGCTGGTGCTCACTCTTTTCGAGTTAGAGATTGGGGACAGAGTTTTTACATTTTTTCTCTTGCCCGCTCTCCGATTTTGATCATTCAAAAGTCTTCTGGCAGCATCGCTAAGATTTTTTGCTGTCGTGTCAGGAGGCGTCAATAGAGAGCTTCCTTGGTTATTGATGCTTATTCCAGGGCAGATGCTGCTTATTGTAGCATTTGCCATGGTGTATGTGGTGCTGCTAATGGCATTAGTAAATGTCACCGTTGTTGTGGTAAAACTACTGCTTTGAGTCACATTGCATGTAATGCGTTTAATTTCTGATCGACACTCATCTCTAATTTCATTAGGTAATTTGCCTGCTATTGAGAACATTTTTTCATGATCAAACTGCTTATTTATAGGCTGCAAGTCATACAAATGGTTCTCATCCATTGTTTTAATAATGTCTCAATTGTTGGTAAAGAAATTTGCGCACGTAAATGTCCCAAAAACAGAACAAAACAAGTAAGAAGGCTCTAGTTGAGAAATCCCGACTAGACGATACCCTGATCCCTATACCTTACGCGTACAGTCAGTGCTTGCAAGTATGTGTGCGTGTGTGTACGACCATACTGCATACTGCATACTCAACTTCAAGGTTCCATATCTCCGGTGTTTCTTAACCGATTTTAATAAAAATTTCACAGATTGTTATTATTTTGATTAATAATTCAAATGTCATCTAAAATTTTTTCAATTTCAAGATTTTGTTGTTATCGATCCCATGTGTATATCGGAAACGGGATGAGTTATCGAAAATCGAAAACAAACTTGTACTGCCTAGGGATTAGGCGAGCTTAAGTTCGAAATCTGGAGTCTCTAGCTCTTATAGTCTCTGAGATCGACGCGTTCATACATACAGACGGACAGACGGACAGACGGACGGACGGACAGACGGACAGACGGACATGGCTATATCGACTCGACTGTTGATGCTGATAAAGAATATATATACTTTATGGGGTCGGAGATGCTTCCTTCTGCCTGTTACATACTTTTGCACAACTTCGTTATACCCTTTTTCCCCATTTTTAATGGGATCAGGGTATAAACAGATCAACTGTGCTGATAAGCTAAGTTTTTATTGCCCCTCTTTCGCGTCGTTGCGCAGGGTGAGGGGAATTTCTTGGAAAAATTGCCGTTACTTATTTTTAGGCACTTTTGGCTTTTTTATACCCTGAACCCATTAAAAATTGGTAAAAAGGGTATAATGGTTTTGTGCAAAAGTATGTAACAGGCAGAAGGAAGCTTCTCCGACCCCATAAAGTATATACATTCTTTATCAGTATCAACAGCCGAGTCGATATAGCCATGTCCGTCTGTCCGTTCTTCCGTCCGTCCGTCCGTCCGTCAGTCTGTCTGTATGTATGAACGCGTCGATCTCAGAGACTATAAGAGCTAGAGACTCCAGATTCAGGAATAAGCTCGCCTAATCCCTAGGTAGGTTTTTTTTCGATTCGCAAGCACTGACTGTACGCGTAAACTATTGGGTTCAGGGTATCGTCAAGTCGGGATTTCCCGATTTCTAGAGCCTTCTTACTTGCTCATTATGGTGTGGTAAAAAAAAATAAATCAAATGTTCGCCAGCTGTTCTTAATCTATTTTTCAAAAATATTCAAAAAGTGATATAAAGGAATCAATGTTGTCTTCGTACATAAAACAGTGAAATTAATTTTTTTCGGAAATATAGTTATCTTAAGAAAGTTAAAAAATATTTTTAAGTTAGTTTCGAGAAAAATCACCCACTAATGTTACGTTAAATAGTTTGATCTTTTAAACAACGATTGATAAATCCCATTTAAAGGTCACACGGTAAATATATATTGGGATTAATTCTACATCGACTGTATAACCATCCACAAAGTACGGTACGTTCTAGAATTAAAAGAAGATTAAAAGAAACTATTCAGTTAGGACAAACATGTAATAAACCATTACAAACCTTTTTAAAAATTGGATACACGACGCATTCCAACAAAAATAATTTGCATTGTGTATTGGCCATGAGCCGAGTGCACTGCTTCACAAAAATCTAAATCTATTTTAAAAAAGTTTTTAAATATGTTACCATGTTTTACGCCAAGCGATACAGTTGAATCCACTTTTTGCAGATCTTTAGTAAACGTAGATGCAAAATAAAAACCAGAAAGATTATTTTTTGTTCGATTCAAATAACAGTTGAAATTTGTTACTATTTTTGGATTATGGTTGGAGCACTCAACTTTGGTAAACTCAACTAACTTTTTGGGCTATTAAGAGAAGATGAATCTTTATAAGATTAAAAAAATTTAATTCAATCAACTTACCTTTTCTGCCGGAGTGACGAACGCACAAACGAACAAACATACTGTCAAAGTACCGAAAACGCCAATGTTCATTTCAACTTTCTTTAAACAACAAATTTGAAATTCTGTTTGAAATACTGTTTACTCTATTTATACTCTTGTATTTGCCGAAAATTGGTCTTAATGAATCCAAATAATATAAATTAAGTCATTATTTTAAAAGCAATTAAATACGTTTTAGAAGATGAACATTTTGATATCGCTTATGTGTAGTTATTCGAATTGTAAATACGATTTGTATACCATGAAACCAATGAAAATGGGCTAATTAGGGTATAATAGTTTTGTGCAAAAGTATGTAACAGGCAAGGTATTGTAAGGAAGCTTCTCCGACCCCATGAAGTATACATATTCTTGATCGGCATCAACGACTGTTACAAAATCGTCTGCAATATATATAAACTTTTGAAAAAAAAAAAAAAATAAACATTACTTAACTTGCCTAAAAGTAAAATAAGTAAAGTGTAGTATCTCAATAACTCAATGAGCACTGAGTAGGTAAATGAGAGCTATGCAAAAGTGCAGCAAAAAGAAAAAAAATAAATGTTGAGTTGGTGGGGGGGGGGGGGGGGGGTGGTGGTGGTGGTGTTCGAAGAGAGGAAAGGTGACGACGCACTTGAACTTACCAGCTACACTCGAGTGACTCCACTGGCGTCCACTCTGGCGAGTGCAACATAAATGCATAGAGACAATGAAAATTAAATTGTTGCAAACGCAAACCAGCACAAAACTTTATGCAAATAATCAAGATGCAATGGGAGATGGACGGGCGGATGAGCTGAGTAGTAGAGTATATTACAAGAAAAAACAGAAACGTCTACAACGAAATCCATCTGTTTAATGGGTCTACCGAAGCCAGGACAGGTCATGGCCCAAAACACCCACCCACCAACAACACACATGTTTCAGATTGTGTGTGCTGCCTGCGGTGGGTGTGCTCCTTCTAATCCGCTAGATTACAAAAGTGTGCAGCAAAGTTGTATGGCTACGGCCAGCAATAATCTCATCCCCATTAGGCGAGCCAAGAGCGAAAGCGAAGGCGATGTCGAACCCTTGGCCAAAACTATTACACTTGATAAATTCGATATTAAAGTGCATTTGCAGTTGAACCGGAGGCTAGGAACTATGAAAAGAGCCCCAGCCTGGATGGGGTCTTCAAATTTATGGCCACACATACTCATTTGCCACAGAATTTTCTTTTGTATGAAATTTACTTGGTTCAGAGCTCGTGCGCCTTTTTAATTATCACACGTAATGACAGCAGCAAATGCAATTGGTAATTAATTGATATGGCAATAGTGCTAGCCCATCGAAATGAAAGAATTAATGGTCCTAACATTTGTTTGGCTTGACATTATTATTCCAACAGTTGTGGGTGAATACAATTATTTGGGGGGAGACGAACGTTGGCTGACAAATTTCTGCGGCTTGCCGTATTTGGGGGAATATTACAGCCAGAGGGATCAGTTAAGCTTATCCAACCAACAAACGCAATAAACTTGAAACTCAACTTGAACTTGGAATGTGTTTTGATTGTTATTTTGGCTATTTTCGGTGATGCAAAAGTCTAATGAAGATAATCGCTTTTGTGCGCTGTCAAAAATGCCATAAAAATATTATAATTGTGATATGGCCAGCGCATGATTAACGATGAGAGCCATTATGAAAAAAGAACAAAAAAAAAAACAAACAAGTAAGAAGGCTCTAGTCGAGAAATCCCGACTAGACAATACCCTGATCCCTATACTTTACGCGTACAGTCAGTGCTTTCAAGTATGTGTGCGTGTGTGTACGACCATACTGCATACTGCATACTCAACTTCAAGGTTCCATATCTCCGGTGTTTCTAAACCGATTAAAATAAAAACTTCACAGATTGTTATTATTTTGATTAATAATTCAAATGACATCTACAACTTTTTCAAATTCAAGATTTTATTGTTTCGATCCCATGTGTATATCGTAAACGGGATGAGTTATCGAAAATCGAAAACAAACTTGTACTGCCTAGGGATTAGGCGAGCTTAAGTTCCAAATCTGGAGTCTCTAGCTCTGATAGTCTCTGAGATCGACGCGTTCATACATACAGACGGACTGACGGACATGGCTATATCGACTCGACTGTTGATGCTGATAAAGAATACATATACTTTATGGGGTCGGAGATGCTTCCTTCTGCCTGTTACATACTTTTGCACAACTTCGTTATACCCTTTTTCTCATTTTTAATGGGATCAGGGTATAAAAATCTAAACACAGTCACAATGGAACCTCTAAGATACAAACTCGTACTCGTATTGTAGTACAGCGGAAACTTCAGAAAAAACAAGTAAGAAGGCTCTAGTCGAGAAATCCCGACTAGACGATACCCTGATCCCTTTACTTTACGCGTACAGTCAGTGCTTGCAAGTATGTGTGCGTGTGTGTACGACCATACTGCATACTGCACACTCAACTTCAAGGTTCCATATCTCCGGTGTTTCTCAACCGATTTTAATAAAAATTTCACAGATTGTTATTATTTTGATTAATAATTAAAATGCCATCTAAAGTTTTTTCAAATTCAAGATTTTGTTGTTATCGATCCCATGTGTATATCGGAAACGGGATGAGTTATCGAAAATCTAAAATAAACTTGTACTGCCTAGGGATTAGGCGAGCTTAAGTTCGAAATCTGGAGTCTCTAGCTCTTATAGTCTCTGAGATCGACGCGTTCATACATACAGACGGACAGACGGACAGACGGACAGACGGACATGGCTATATCGACTCGACTGTTGATGCTGATAAAGAATATATATACTTTATGGGGCGGAGATGTTTCCTTCTGCCTGTTACATACTTTTGCACAACTTCATGATACCCTTTTTCCCCATTTTTAATGGGATCAGGGTATAAAAACAATAACAAAAGATGCCAGCCAAATGATTACGGGCAATTTAGTAAGGGTTTAGTTGGTATAGAGGAGGGTGAAGAGATTCGCTTTTATACGCATTACAATTAGAAGCTGTAGCTGATGCTAAACTTAATAAAAACGAATGAAAAACTGCAACTACAGTAACAAGCTCAACGATTCACTTAGTCGGGGGCCCAAGTCAAGATGTTATCGTAAAAAAGCTCAAACGTCAGAACATCAGAACATTAGAAACAGTAAACTGAAACAAAACAAACTGCGTTGAGTTGGCTAGTTAATTTTTTAATGAATCTCGTCAGATATTTGAAATCGGGTTGCTTTCGGTTTAACATTTGTTGCCGTTTTTATACCCTGATCCCATTAAAAATGGGAAAAAAGGGTATAACGAAGTTGTGCAAAAGTATGTAACAGGCAGAAGGAAGCATCTCCGACCCCATAAAGTATATATATTCTTTATCAGCATCAACAGTCGAGTCGATATAGCCATGTCCGTCAGTCCGTCTGTATGTATGAACGCGTCGATCTCAGAGACTATAAGAGCTAGAGACTCCAGATTTCGAACTTAAGCTCGCCTAATCCCTAGGCAGTACAAGTTTGTTTTAGATTTTCGATAACTCATCCCGTTTCCGACATACACATGGGATCGATAACAATAAAATCTTGAATTTGAAAAAGTTGTAGATGTCATTTGAATTATTAATCAAAATAATAACAATCTGTGAAGTTTTTATTAAAATCGGTTTAGAAACACCGGAGATATGGAACCTTGAAGTTGAGTATGCAGTATGCAGTATGGTCGTACACACACGCACACATACTTGAAAGCACTGACTGTACGCGTAAAGTATAGGGATCAGGGTATTGTCTAGTCGGGATTTCTCGACTAGAGCCTACTTACTTGTTTGTCTTATAACTTAGTCGTTTGTCGGCAATTTTCAAGTGCGCATAACAAACGCGCTTCAATCTTAACCGCTTCAATCTCAACAGTTCTTAACGCTAAATAAAAATCCGCCAAAACTAAACTCTGCGTACAACTTTATCGAGTGTCGTTTTTATTTTAAAAACAACTTTTTTGTCAGTGCTTGTGTATGCTCCCGAAAATGTTCCTGGGTTCTGTAGCCTATTTGGTATTCTGCTGCTTTCTGTTTACTCATCATGGTGCTCAAGGTGGAGTACAACGAAAATCATACTTAATTGACTATTAATATTAAGCGACCTGTGCTGTCATTTTTTTGTGGATGGAAGATTTCAATCTTTGCATTTCACCCACGTAAATCCATTGTTGGCATTTCCAGTACTTTGGGAATATCGCAAAACTAACATCAAAAACATTTTAGCAAGAAAGGAATATGGAATAATTTCCCATGACATATGGTTGTTTAGGATGCTTGTGTGTCTTCTTTGAGAAGTGGAAAGTTTTTGTGTTAGGGGAAGAAATTAAATATAAAAAACATCGTAGCGTTACAACTTCTCAATAGGGGATACATTTATTCAACAACATTCGTTTAAATAGATAAAATTAAAATATAACCAACATTATTAGAAAGGATACTTTCACTGTTGAAATTCCTTTTTATTGCAGTTAATTTAGTTTAAGACTTGAAAACGAGTGAAAACTAACTGAACTTCTTTAATCTCCTTAAAACGTACTAGTCAAACTAAGCTCTGAGTCGCAAGGTTCACTTATAAATTGAATAAATTGCAAACTTTGCATATTGAAGTGCAATTAAAAATTGGTCAAAGTGCGCATGGTTATCCACTCGAAAGTCAGTCAACTGTATGTGGTTGCGTTAGTGAGGGTGAAAGAGAGCTTAAATCATAAATAAGTCAGCGTGAGCTAGTTGCGCCACTTATAGACAGCGCTCAAGATACACTCTCCAGTTCACCCGATGCTCTTTTGGTTTAGCTTAGAGTGGAGTGGGATTTCTTTGCTAAATCTAATTTCTATGCTAAACCAAAAAACAAACAAACGTTGATGTCCGTACGTGAACAAGGCCCGTAAACCGTAAACCGTAAACCTAACTAGGTCAGGCTAATAAAGTGTCATCCAAGCTGGATTTTGATGACATGGAGAGCAACACCAACAACAACCAGACAGGTGTGCCAGTTATAATCGGGCAGGGACAGGGAAAAGGACAGGAGCAGGGGCAGGGACAACAGGGCAGTGGTGGCTATGAACCGGGACGCACTGGAGGTGGCGGAGGAACGAGAGGAACAAGCAGTGGCAATCGTCCTAAGATACATGGAGTGCGTGTTACCGTCGATACGGGCGATGGCCAACAGCAGACAAAAGGTAATTAAATTGGCTCAAAGCAATGAGACTATGTACAACTAAAAGCGAGAACAACTTCAAAGCAGAATCCAAGGAGAGTGTCGAAATAACGGACTTGGGTAAACAAAAAAACGTGTGGGCATCCACACGGACATCACGTTCGAGATTACAGCCGAGGGGGACGCAAATGAGACGAGCTCAGCACAGCAGCAGGGTGGGGAGAAGGGTAAGCAGCAGATTACTGCATCACCTGGTAGCTTTGACTATCACTTTCACTCCATCCACAGAGGATGCCAGTGTGCCTATTTACAAGGGTCGTGCCAGCAGCCACGATTCCAAACACAAATCGAGAACACCCCACGATCCCAAGTCACAATGGAATCCCAACTATTCCGGCGAGCATCGTGAATACGATACAGGCAGTCGTAGTGGCTCCAGGTACGGATCTGGCTCGGATGCCTACTATCCGCAGTACTATGCGCAGCATGTCTATGCCAGTGGCATCGATCCTTCAGCGGATGCGGGCAGCATCTATCGTAATGGAGAAACCTGGACACTTTATGTACCCGTATGGACAACGGAACGTTCGCCACATAAGCAAAGCCAGCTGCAGTGACAACCCAGCTGGAAGCCTTGCTACTGCATGTCCTCTTATAGCGCAGACTATAGACGTCGTCGGGATAGCAAGACCAGCAGATGGGGTGTCGCTCTCAAGAAGGGAGTAGTCAAAAGTCATGTCGTGCACGTCGATGGAAAGTTAGAGCAACCTTTCTCCTGAAGAATGCTTATCCAAACACATTACACTGCTTGAAAATTGTTGTTAGTTTTAGAATTAAAACAGAATACAAGATGTTAAATTCAAAATAAAATCGATTGACTTAGGCAAAGGTTAGCCCCTCCCTAAATTAGGACATTTATTTCTTTCTTTCTTTTATTTTTTTTGGCAATGTTGTTTACAACGCGGTAGCTTAGAAATTTGTTATAACTAGTTCATATTATTTATTTATTGATGATGTCATTGTGATGACTTGCCATTGTCATCGACAGAGGCGGTGGCGGCGTTATAGCCAAACTGCTTGCCATTGACATTATATTTCTCGCTCTCGCCATTTGCCAGATCCTTGTAGTTCTTCACATGACCGTTCGAATCTAACTGTGGAAAACAAGAAATTTAAATGTAAGATGTAATATTTGGATGAGAGAACGATTTTCGCACATTTAGCAAGGTTTTCCTTAAGCTTTTACATGTACACGGAAAAAGGTTTTGCGCTTTTAAACGTTAAGTATAAAAGTAATAAAGATTTAGATCGATCGAACTTACCTCTGACTGGGAAGACCACTTTGATTGCTTCTCCCACTGCTTGGTTTGGTAGCCATTGTTGCCACCAACACCAGCGCAGGCACCAATTTGCCAGAGCTTGCCAACTGCTGTTGACCGGTCAGACCATTAGACAGACCCAAGCCAAAGTTGCTCTGTGCATTCAGCTGACTGTTGCTGGTGGATCCATCCAACAAGGAGCCACCCAGCAGAAAACCAATCAAGAGGGAGCCACTGTTGCCGGCATTCAGAGAGCTAGCGGAGTTCTGAGAGCTAGCGGAGTTCAGGGAGCTAGCTGAGTTGAGGGAGCTACCGACATTGTAGCCATAGTTTGAGCTGAAGGCATTGGTGCCGCCCAACTGCAGCTGTGGTGGTGCTGCCCGAGGATGCCTGCTGCCTGGCCGTCTGACGAGCCTGGTTGATCAGCTGATGCAGCTGGGAGCTACCGGTATCGAAGCTAAAACCGCCAGTTCGACCAGCTGACAGCAGGGACTGAGATCCGGTACGCTGACCGACATTGCTACCATATGTGGAACCGATGTTCTGGTTAACCTTGAAGGCGGAGTTGGTACCGAAGGTGGAGGAGCCACTGTTAGATCCATAGGTGAAGCTAGCTGAAGGCTGCTGTATGATTTGTGGTGCGGATGCAGTAGTTGTCACCTTGCGCTGATAATAATGCTCGGAGGTACTCGAGGGCTAAGCAACTTGGACATATTGCACAGTGGACTTCTGTTCCACAACGCGCTTCACATGCTGCACATACTTCTGGGTACCACCGGGCACTGAATAGACAATCTGTTGTGGTGCGCTCGAAACGACACGCTCGTGATGCAGATAATCCAAGTTGCCACCGGTGGCAACTGGTGCAGTTAGTGCAATAGGTGCCTGCAGACTGGAAGAATACAGAGATTCGGAATTGGTTGATCCGCCGCCACCAAAGTTGACCTCATTGCCGGCATTGTTGGTATCAGCAAACTCCACATTGCTGCCAACATTGTGAGCAGCGGCGCTATTGAAGTTGGCACTCTGGCTGGTGCCATAGGCCGAGTTGGAGGAGAAAGCGCTTTTGGCACCAAAAGAAGCTGCATTTTTTGCTCCAAAAGAAGCTGCATTGTTAGCACCAAAGGAAGCGGCATTGTTAGCTCCGAAATAAGCTGCATTATTAGATCCAAAAGAAGCTGCATTATTAGCTCCGAAAGATGCTGCATTGTTAACAACAAAGGCAGCACCGCCACCCACAGAGCTGCTGGTGCTGTCAGCACCATCAACAGCACCCACCGAATCGTAGGAGCTCTCCAAGTTACCTAGACCATCACCACCTCCGCAGCTTCTGCAGACACTACTGGCGCCGCCAACTAGCGACAGATCCGCGCTCAGATCCAGCTCTGAATCCGCTCGATCCACTGGAGTTTTAGCCACTGGAACCATAGCCACTGGAGCCATAAGCATTTCGACTAGTGGCTAACGATGGAATTCAATAGGATAGTTTGTCAATATGTTTATGAATTAGATTAATATATGGTTGAAGAAATGTCGAATCAAAGTATTTTATTTTTGGAATTGTTTGTACCATGTTGCCAATTGGAAATTTCGATGAATTCTACAATATTTGCCACACGGCACTTACCGACTATTAAAATCGTCCCGTTTGTGTCTAAAGTTTCATGAACCAGGATTGTAAGCAATAAATATATCAAAGATAATGTCAAACGTTATTGCATTGTCCGATTTTTCTAGCATTCAACTTACCTGTTGTGAAAATCTTCAAGAGAAATGAATAAATATTTAAGATTGGCACTAAGTTTGCATTTGATTTGAAAATAAATCAATTTTTAGTGAACTTTTTATTATTTTTTTTCCTTTTTATACCCTGATCCCATTAAAAATGGGAAAAAGGGTATAACGGTTTTGTGCAAAAGTATGTAACAGGCAGAAGGAAGCATCTCCGACCTTATAAAGTATAGATATTCTTTATCAGCATCAGTAGTCGAGTCGATGTAGACATGTCCGTCTGTCCGTCCGTATGTATGAACGCGTCTATCTCAAGACTAGCGGGACTGCCGTGGGCCTATTTTCTCTAAGTCGGAGGGGTCCGAGGTTTAAATATCCGCGTGGTCACTCACTTTTTCTTATTTTTTTCAGTTTTTTATTTTTTGTTGGGGGTTTGCATGGCGTTTGCTACCAGCCGAGGCAATTAGTTTGGTTTTTTGCGGGGCGGCTAGGGCCATTTACATTATAAGTCCGAGTGTACTTAGAGTCACTCCGCGTGGTCGCCCATAGCGCATAGTTTTTTTTCTGTTTTAAATTTTTGTTGTTGCTTCACGGCGGCGCCGACACAAGTTGTTTAAAAAAGAGTTTTCTAGCCGAATTGGCTTACTAGTGACTCTAAACTTTTTTTCACCGACATTGTGTGGTGTTGTAAATTGGGTGGCCGCGTGGCTTTATTTTCAAGAGGCGGCGCACAAAAAGCGAGGCCACGACCGGCATCGGGGATGAAGCCCCATCTCGCGATCTATTGCGGCCCGAGAATTGCAAGTGTTGCATTTTATCTATTTATCAGCGCTTACCCAACCAGCTGTTTAGCTACAAAAAAAATATTTAAATTTTAATGACAAGGCCTTAAGCTAATCCAATATATTGTGCTAGGTATTTTGATTGTTGATTTATGCAGCTTTAAAGACTTATGAAGAAGAACCAGAATGTGGCTCCAGTTTTAGAGTACCAGACCCGCAATCATGGTCACTCGTGTAGGCGCGAAGTTTGGAGAAACCAAATTTGCACACTCACGTTAGTGGCGTGACACTAACGAACATGTGGTCAATCAATAGTTTCCCCCTCTCCAACCGCTCTGTACCGTAAATTCCGGATGGGATGGAGAAAACAATAAGGAAACACCCATATTTGAGCACGCCCACAGCAAGTCTTCAACGTAGAAAACAATCACGTTGATCATCTTCGTCATTGAAGTCTCGTGTACAAGCACGGTTCGCTTGCACACGCCCTGTAGCCAATCTTCTTCAAAACGCCATCTAGAGTTGCGTTCCAGACACGGCCTGTTTGTTTTAAGCCATATAGTGATTTCTTCAGCTCGAGCACATCTCCAGACTTGTCGTCATAGTGCTCCGGTTGTCTCATGAAGATCTCCTCCTCGAGATCGCAATTTAAGTATGCCATAGCCAAAACCATACGAATAGTAGCATAACGAACAACTTACTGGTGAGTATGTCTCTTCGTAGTTTTCGACTGCACGCTTTCGCCACCAAAGAGTCGTATTCGTTCTGCATCGCCGATTCCCAGTGATCAGCCTGAGGACTCGCTAGCGCTTGTTGCACTGTTACAGTTATCTCAACGTCTTTGTTGAACATCATATTCACCACGTTGTATTGTTTAATTGGCCGTCCACGTAATTTACTTCTCATTGTTCTTTGCCTCCCTGGTCCTCTTTCAGCCACCTTATTCTCTTGCTGGTCGCTTTCCATCTCTTCAGTATCGCTATCCGGATCGTTTTGATCTGTAGCTTCCTCATTTGCCTCCTGTTTAGTCTCTTCGATCAATGTCGTGATATCAGCTATTCATTCGGCTCTTTCTCTATGAAATATTTATCAAACAAACGATACGCTTTTGAGGTATCCGAGTATCCGACCATTACATACTCTTTGTCCTTCTCTTGGAATTTTTTCTTTGGGCCCTTATCTAGTGCAACTGCTAAGGACCCAAACACTCTCAAGTGTTTTACAGAAACAGCCATTTAAGCCTGCTGCGTTTATCATTGTTCTTGTCATTTCAACTAGGGTTGAATCGACAGCTGCCTCTTTATGCCTGCAGCTTGACAACCGAGTCGATATATCCATGTTCGTCAGTCCGTCTGTCCGTCCGTCCGTCTGTCCGTATGTATGAGCAAGTCGATCTCCGAGACTATAAGAGCTATAGACTCCAGATTTGGAAGTTAAGCTCGCCTAATCCTTAGGCAGTACAAGTTTGTTTTTGATTTTCGATAACTCATCCCGTTTCCGATATACACATGGGATCGATAACAACAAAATCTTTAATTTTGAAAACTTTGAGACGGCATTTAAATTATTTAACTAAACAATGAAAATCTGTGAAGTTTTTATTGAAATCGGTAAAGAAACACCGAGATATACAACATTGTAGTTGAGTATTCAGTATGCGCGTAGACACACACACATTCTTGCAAACACTGACTGTACGCGTAAAGTATAGGGATCAGGGTATCGTCTAGCCGGGATTTCTCGACTAGAGCCTTCTTAATTGTTACCTATAAATATTGTGACTTTTTCGTTAATAAAGTTAGTGTTTTAGTGTCTTAGCACCACCGCATTCAACACTATTCACTCATTTCTACCACCGCACTTACTGTGCGCATCGAAGGACCTCCCTCTCCGTAGTCCACTTAGTTACAAGTGCTAGGTGCGACGCCACTAAGTAGTCAGTTTATGTACTGAATACTTCCCTTCAAACATAGACAAACATTTTGGTGACCCCGACGAGTTGATATCTTAAGTTGTCAACTAGCCGACAAAGGATAACTAACTCAACCAAATCCCTTACTGAAGTTATCGAGTAGGCGACAAAAGGACCAAAACCTTAATTGAAGTTGTCAACAAAACGACAGTCAAAATAAAAATTTATACCAGCTAACACAATTTAATATTCTTGTGTTAGTGTAACTAACTACAAACACCTAACACAATCACGATATTTGTGTTAGTGAGAATTATTGAAGTTGTCATTTAGGCGACACTTCAGGATCCAGGTGCTCTCGTTAGATAAACGACCACAGCATACTAAGTCCATCAAGCGACTAAAAACTGATTAAAAACAGATATACAAATACATGACTGTACAAGTCCAACAAGCGACAAAAATCAGTCAAAATGGCATCAGAAAAAGTAACCATGGATGAGTTACTTGATGTCCAGCAAGATGTCAGCAATCAGATTCGAAGGCTGATATCTAACTACAAAAAGGACTCCGCTGAGAGAAAGTCTAAAACGTCTAAGTCTAAAATGAGAAATGGAATATTGTACAGGAAAATGATGACAACAGCGTATGCAACCAAACCTGGAACCCACAGTGATTGCTATCATTAACCAAACCAGAGGAAAATAAACTGGTGCGCGTCTCACGGAGACTTACCTGGCGTTAACAATTTAATTAACAATGTTAGCAGCCACTATTCAATGCAATCGGAAATGGTCGATTTGCTAACTGGAATTTGCAACCGTACAATAATCCCAATATTAATCTCATTCGACCAATTAAAGGAACAATTGGACCAAACACGATATCATTTGCCGCCAGATAAATGGATGTTGAGTCCAGCTTTTGCCCACCCTACCATGGGCAATTATGTCCATACGATGTTGCCAACAACTGAGAAGGGTACACAATGATTTCTGTGCAAATACAACAGTGGTTTCTGGTGTCACTGGCTGTCGTTAGGTTCTCGACGCTATGTGACAAAACCATCTCAACAGAAATCTCAGGGAAAATTGATTCTACAATGTCTTAGACGCGTATTGGTACTAGAAATAACATACAGATTTAACTTATAAAATAAAATGAGGAATTTTTTTTTTATATAAGATAAGAAAAATAGCGATAATTGACTGGGAGTCATGCAAACGACAACGCTGGTGTGTGGGTGTTTTAAGCCTAATTTTTCATACTGCGGCGGATTACAAAAATATATTGCCTTATCCTAGTCCAGCAAATATGCCTTATTATGGCTTTCTGGGCGCTGGTATCTGCATAGAACAAAACTACCAGCTTGGCATAAGTTAACCTAAAAAAGATAGTTATAGGGGATGGCTGAAGGTCAAAAGTTCCACCAATCCAACCTTCCATGAAATAACTAAATCCAGTAGGTTTGACAACATGAAGGAAATAAAAACTCTCTAAACTGTAGCGATTCCGCGGCGGATTCTATGCATAACCAACATATTATCCTTGTCCAGCAAGAATCATTAAGTTTATCGAGAAGGAAGTGGAGGGTTTACTTAACAAAAGGGAATTCGCTAAGCTGTTGGTAACTCCGCGGCGGATAATGTGTGTAAACGACACATTAACCTTGTCCAGCTAGTGTTACCTAGATTTATCGAAAAAGATATAAGATAGGGGGGGACTGAAGGCTTCCTAGTAACCCGGTAAACTGCATAAAACAGAACTACCAGCTTGGGTTTAGTTAACCTAGTGATAATAGTTATAAGGGATGGCTGAAGGTCAATAAGTCCACCAATCCAACCTTCCACGAAATAACTAAAACCAGTAGGTTTGACAACAAAAGGAGAATTCGCTAATCTTTCGGTAACTCCGTGGCGGAAAATGTGTATAAACAACACATTGACCTTGTCCAGCAAGAGTTACCTAAGTTTACCGAAGAAGATAAGTTAAGGTAAGATAGGATAAGAAGGGATGGTGCTATAATGGTAGCTATGTGTAGATAATCAACAGGGATGACTGCAGCTCAATTCTCCGCAAACTCAATAACATCTATTGACATATACACATAGAAACTAATAACAAAAAGGGGAAGTCGCTAAACTTCCGGCGACTCCACGGCGGCAAATGTGTATAAACAACACATTGACCTTGTCCAGCAAGAGTTACCTTAGTTTAACGAAAAGGAAGCCAGCGGGTTTTGACTGTTGCTATGCATAAATGATCAAATGGGATGACTGCAGCTCAATACTCCGCAAACTCAATAAACATCTTTTGACATATGCACACAGAATCAAAACTAACTTACAAGGTGAATTACAACGGCTGGGAAGGTGAGGGCAGATGTTTGACCCTTGTTCTACCTAAAGTGTGGGGTAACCGAACTTGACCTTCGGGTGCCGAACGAACGTTCGGGCCCCACGTTGGGCGCCAAATTAATAATACTGTATAAAACGAGAAGGTGGAAAATGGAGTAATATTAGAAGGGGTGCACGCGCTGGCTCCGGCTTTTTGATCGGTAGAAGGGGCAGGTTCCATTTCATTTATTTTCTAATACTATACTCTCGCGGTGCTCATATTATTAATCAAAAATCGCGTGCGGGCCATAGTAATTCAACTAAACAGGGGGAAACGGGTGCGGAAACGGAAGGACAGGACATCTCATAATAGTTGTTGGAGGCGACACTCCTTGTTTGCCGTTTGGCTGTGCTGGACTGATGTTGGGTTCAGCTGTTGCTTACCCTACCTTGATCCTCCTATTCCACTGCATTATTTGTGGGAGGATCCCTAAGCCAAACGACCTACTAGTTCCTACTTCTCACATCTCTTCGCTGCATGACTCCCAAAAGTACAGAAAAATTATAGATTCATTTTTAAAATAGGATACAATTATTAAATTTAGTATCAAAAGGCATGGTTAACTCTAGAGCAAGTGACAAGAAAAACTTAAATAATTATTATTTATAGAATTAAATTGATTGAAAAGTTATAGTTTTAAATTTTTTTTTTTCTACTAGCAGTTAAAAGTTAATATAATTGTTTTTATTTGATTTTTAAAAATTTTTATCAAAGCAGAATTAAATTCTTATTTTATAATTGTTATTATCTTCATGTTCAAAAACTAAAAAAAATTAATATTCATAGCGGTATCCGTAGGGATTTCAAATCTTTCTATTTACGGAAATGGGGTTTGTTTTTCCTTAAGTTTAATAATTTACAAAAATATTTTTTTTTTCATACTACAAAAGAAATTTATTTATATATATTTTTTTTAGTATTTTATTTTATTTTTTTTTTATTTATTTTTTATTTATATATTATTGTATACATCATTTATATATATATGTATATATATATATAAATATAAATATATAAATATATATATATATATATATATATGTATTTATTTGGATATATATTTTTTTTTTATTTAAAAAAAATTTTTTTTTTTTATTTTGTATTTTATTTTGTTTTATTTTATTTTATTTTTGTGCAGAAATATTTATTTTACTTTATTTACTTTATTCCTTTTTTTTTATTTTTTTATTTTATTTGTAATTAAATAGCCTATCGCGCAGGCGATTAGAGAATTTAAACGGTACGCTTTTAGGCAGAAGGCACGACAACAACAACGCCAGCTTAGAAGAAGCTGCGAGTGGCGCGATCTTTTATCATATTTTTCACTTGCTGAAAAAAAAGACATAACAAACGAAAAAAGTAATAAAGCAGCACTTACATGTTCTCCTCGACGCCCAAAAGATCTTTTGTCGTTCCGAAGAGCTGCACTGTGAAAAAGGTGGGGTGAGGTTTGTTTATTTTATTTTTTAATATATTGGACGTAGATGTACTAACGGACAGTACATTCAAGTGGCCCAACGATACCAAGCACCGGCTTGTTAACGCGCGGACCCAAGCATAAAGCGACCCACCTCCCGCCCTTCCGACCGAGGGGCGCACCGCATAACGTGCGGTTACGAAGATCGCGAACATGTAGACAAATGACGTAACACAATTTTTTTTAGAGAGCATGCAGAAGTGGTACTAGTAATAAGGTGGGAAAGATCGTTATATAATGAACATAAGATCCGAAATGGGTTATGGATAGCATAGTTAGAAAAGCAAGCATGCAGGGCTATTGGTATTTTTGATTTTGATTATTTATATATTATATTTCATTTATTTTTTTATTTTTATTTTTTTTTTTTTTTAACTTAAATTTATGTGGATTAATCGCTTATGAGTTAATTAAACCGAGGGTGTTAAAAAAAATTTTTGCGGTTCATCCGTCTTGGCGGGGGTGATGCTGATTCTTGGTAGGAAACCAAAACTGCCGATCATCGTTTTAGCGGCCACGTTTTTTTTTTCACGTCGGGATTTTTCTGTTTTTTTTTCTTGCTTTTTTTTGAATCACTTTGTTTAAGCCGAATTCACTGCCTTTATGACTATTGCATTAAAGCAAAATGGTTTAGCGGGACTACTGCGGCACGTTTTTTTTTCACGTCGGAGTGCGGTCCGAGGTTCAAATCCTCGTGGGGGTAGTACGCGCATCGGGGTTTTTCTGTTTTTTTTTCTTGCTATTTTGATTCACTTTGTTTTAGGCGATTTCACTGCCATTATGACTGCGGTGATTAGATTTTGTCACTCCGCAAGGTTATGTTTGGTCGCTCCGCGAGGTTATGCACTTGCACTTATTTTTTTCCCCTTTTTTTTTTGTCTATGTTGGGTTTTCGGGCGTTGACGGCGGCTGGGGTTGTATTAGTCTCTTTATTTTATTTTAAATGGTTCGGCTTCCTGGATGCGATTTAATTGCGACATCTTGTATTTATCACTTGCACGAGGTGAACAAAAATTTACTTGGATGAGTTTATTACCGGACGTAACAATAATATATATATATATATATATATATATAATAAAATATCGCGTCATTGAATTGATTTTTATTTATAAGACTATAAGTACAATAACATAACATAACATAACATATATTTGCATATTTAAATTAAATAACATACATTTTTGCATTCAACATTTGGACATTAAAAACAAAGCAACGTTTGATTTCTTATTGTTAAAAAACACACGTCTGCAAGTCGCGACGGTCAAAATTCAAAGAGAGCGAGGCCACGACCCGCATCCGGGATGAAGCCCCATCTCGCGATCGGTGGTGACCCGAGCAATGCAAGTGTTGCATTTCTATAATTATCAGCGCTCACCTAATCAGCTGACTAGCCATAGGTGGCGCTGACCACGGAATATAGTTGGCGCTAGCCAATGGCGTAATTATTCCGTTGCATAGTTTGCGGCATAATTAAAACCAAGCGCACTACAAAGGCTATTGAGCGAGACAGAAGACAAGTCTCTAGTATACGTGCGTGAAAGTGCATCGGGGACAAGGTTCTGGCTTCCTTTCTTGTGTTTTATTTGAAATTGAAACCCTTGCAACTTTAACGACCAGCGAGCTAAACGCGAAGTGAGGTCTGCCTGCGTCATAAGCCACTTTAGTGAGGCATGATCAGTGATTATTGTAAACTCCTGACCTTCGACATAGGCTCTAAACTTTTTTACTGCTAGCACTGCTGCATAGCATTCCTTCTCAGTCACCGTATACTGCCTTTGGCATTGATTGAATTTTTTCGACATAAAAGCAATCGGTACCTCATCTCCTTCACTACTTGTCTGCATCAATACTGCCCCAACGCCGGTATGGCTGGCGTCACAATGTAGAGCAAAAGGCTAAGAAAAATTTGGGCTGTGCAACACTGGAGCGGAGCACATGTGACTTTTTAAAATCTCGAATGCCTGTTGGGCCTCTTCCATCCATTCAAACTTCCGCTTTGCTTTAAGGGTATCTGACAGTGGCGCCGAAATAGCGGCATAATTCCTGATAAATTTATGGTACCAGCCTGTCATACCAAGAAACCTACGCACTTGCTTAACTGATCTTGGAATCGGAAAATCCTTAACGGCCGATATTTTTTCGGGATCAGTACTAATAAGGCCATTGCCAATTATGTGTCCCAGATATTTTACCCTTCGTCGGCAGAATTTGCTTTTTTCGACATTGAGAGTAAGATTGGCGCGAGTTAAATGGAAAGCAATTGCGTCGGCAATTAATGAGGTCCTACCTAACCCTTTTCTTTAAAATGAAGGGAACAATTCAATCGTTTTTGTCAACTTGTGATGCTGAGCAGGTGTGATTTCTTTCATTGATGGTTCATCAATCGAAGAGATATCAAACGTTCGAGCCATAAGATGCATAGGTAATAGTTCGAAAGCTCTCCAAAAATCAATACCCAGGTAAAGCTCAGCAGCTAGCGAAGGAACGATATAAAAACATTTTTTTTTTATTTCTCCTCGGTACGCTACATCGGTCAATACTTTGCCTATGATTGGTTGATTAACCCCGTCAGCTGTTTTTACCTTTGCGACCATTGGTTTGTAGCCTAACTTGTCGTGAATAAGTTCAGCCGCAAGTTTGCCGCCGATACAATTAATGGAAGTCCCAGTGTCCATAAGTCCAACTAAGGTCCTTCCAAGAAGCAGCACCTGTGCATGAGGTGCAGGGGATGGAGTCATATCTGGGCGTGTTGGATTTTCAGCTAATTGATTATCTAATCGGTGTTGGTAGCTTTGCTGACCAATTGTCTGCGTGCACTTTTCTGCGGTGCGCGCGCAGCCGAGTTTTTTGCTGTGTTTAAATTGCAGTTTCTGAATCTAAACTTGTAGGTATCTGCTCTCCCAAAGCCGTAGCAAAATACTTTACGCTCTCCCGTGCACTCTTGATAGCGGTGACCTACACCGGCACAATTTCAACACGAAATGTCTACTGCTGAAACCTCAATCTCAATATCTTGCTCAACTTCTCCGTCCGACAAATTCTCACCATCAGTTTCTGAAATGGCATTAACCTGCCGAAGTATTGGTCGAGAAGGGGTTAGTGGTGGTTTTCCTTTAGCTACTGATTGCAAGAAGATTTCTCGCGTACGCACTAAATGCCTAAGAGCCTTCACCGAGCTAGCTTCTTCGTACAATATATTGTGTTGAATTTCGTTCAAACGGTTTCTACCAGGGATTTTTCCGACATAGGCTCGGACAGTCTGTCGGCTAATGACGCTATTGCACCATAGAAATCGTCAAATGATTCATTTGGTTGCTGTTTGCGACGCTTAATCTCAGTCCTGATATTTCTGTCCGTTCGGTCGTCCTTAAATTGGCAACGGAGAGCTGCACAAAGCTCTGGCCAATAAACCTCTGGTACGCTTTTATGATATCGCCAGTACCACTCACTGGCGCTTGCGTCAAACAAATTACTAGCGTATTGGGCTGTTAAGTCGAAATTTCCCTCCAAGGTCTGCTTTGTCAACGCTTCTACCCTATAGATGAAGTCCTCAATGGTCATGCTAGTCTTTCCAGTAAACCGAATTTTCCAGTTTGCCATTATTTGGCTTACTCGATCCGGTCGGATGCCTGAACCTACTTCACCTCTACCTTGCGCAACTGCTGAGGAATAAGACCTAACACCGGCCTGCGTTTGGTTTGCCAAGGTGGCGAATTGTTGAATGCTTTTGAGTTCCTTGCAGTTTGGGATCGTACAGAACCCGATGTTGTTTGCATGGTTACTGGCAACCGAAGAAATGGTTCACTCGTCTGGGGCTCTACCTGAACCATAGGTTGCCTTGGCACAGGAGATATGTCCCTTAAATTTCCTATAGGACTGATTCGTAAGCCATCGGATATGGCTTGGACCAATCTATTTCTTCTGCTATAGATTGCTGAATCAGCTCGGCCATATTTGTTAAATCAGGCTGCATATTTGTGGAACCCTGCGACATGTTGTTTTAATCCGAGTTGGGCATGTTAATTTGGTCGAAATTGGTATTTTGTCTCGCTTGCGACCTAGTTTGTAGAGACTGAAGGGAGCTGGGCCACCTTGGATTTGCAGTGGATGGCGCGGGCGGACTAAGAGTTTCAGTCGACGCCGAAGTCAGTTGGGTCAGAATTTGTTTGCAAACGGGGCAGACCTTTCTTTTGCCAACCTGGGTGTGGAAACACAATCGGTGAAAATTATGTCCACACGATGTTGCCAACAACTGAGAAGGGTACACAATGATTTCTGTGCAAATACAACAGTGCTTTCTGGTGTCACTGACTGTCGTTAGGTTCTCGACGCTATGTGACAAAACCATCTCAGGGAAAATTGATTCTACAATGTCTTAGACGAGTATGGGTACTAGATATAACATACAGATTTAACTTATAAGATAAAAATAACGAATTTTGTAATATAAGACAAGAACAAGTAAGAAGGCTCTAGTCGAGAAATCCCGACTAGACGATACCCTGATCCCTATACTTTACGCGTACAGTCAGTGCTTGCAAGTATGTGTGCGTGTGTGTACGACCATACTGCATACTGCATACTCAACTTCAAGGTTCCATATTTCCGGTGTTTCTTAACCGATTTTAATAAAAATTTCACAGATTGTTATTATTTTGATTAATAATTGAAATGCCATCTAAAGTTTTTTCAAATTCAAGATTTTGTAGTTATCGATCACATGTGTATATCGAAAACGGGATGAGTTATCGAAAATCGAAAACAAACTTGTACTGCCTAGGGATTAGGCGAGCTTAAGTTCGAAATCTGGAGTCTCTAGCTTTTATAATCTCTGAGATCGGTTGGCTCATACATACGGACAGACGGACATGGCTATGTCGACTCGGCTGTTGATCCTGATCAAGAATATATATACTTTATGGGGTCGGAGATGCTTCCTTCTGCCCGTTACATACTTTTGCACAAAACCATTAAACCCTTTTTCCCATTTTTAATGGGATCAGGGTATAAAAATGAATCTATAATTTTTCTATACTTTTGGGAGTCATGCAGCGAAGAGATGTGAGAAGTAGGAACTAGTAGGTCGTTTGGCTTAGGGATTCTCCCACAAATAATGTAGTGGAATAGGAGGATCATGGTAGGGTGGGCAACAGCTGGACCCAACATCAGTCTAGCGCAGCCAAACGGCAAACAAGGAGTGTCGCCTCCAACAACTTATATGAGAGGTGTGTCTGTAGTCCTGTCCTTCCGTTTCCGCACCCGTTTCCCCCTGTTTAGTTGAATTACTATGGCCCGCACGCGATTTTGGATTAATAAAATGAGCACCGCGAGAGTATAGTATTAGAAAATAAATGAAATGGAACCTGCCCCTTCTACCGATCAAAAAGCCGGAGCCAGCGCGTGCACCCCTTCTAATATTACTCCATTTTCCACCTTCTCGTTTTATACAGTATTATTAATTTGGCGCCCAACGTGGAGCCCGAACGTTCGTTCGGCACCCGAAGGTCAAGTTCGGTTAACCCCACACTTTAGGTAGAACAAGGGTCCAACATCTGCCCTTACCTTCCCGTTGTAATTCACCGTTCACCTCCGTTGTAATTCACCTTGTAAGTTAGTTTAATTGGTTTTTGTGTGCATACATCAAAAGATGTTTATTGAATTCGCGGAGTACTGAGCTGCAGTCATATCCCTCTTGATTGTGTACGCATAACTACCAATTGAAGCCCTTCATCCCCCCTAGCTCTTCTTCGGTAAACTTAGGTAACTCTTGCTGGACAAGGTTAATGTGTGGTTTCAGCTTAGCGAATTCCCATTTGTTATTAAATCCCCCCTTATCTCTTCTTCGGTAAACTTAGGTAATTCTTGCTGGACAAGGTTAATATGTGGTTTACACACATTATCCACCGCGGAGTTGCCGATAGCTTAGCGAATTCCCATTTGTTATTAACCCCCCGTTGTTGCCGACAGTTTAGCGAATTCCGTTAAACCTTTCACTTCCTTCTCGTTAAACTTAAGTGATTCGTGCTGGACAAGGATAATGTGTCGATTATGCATAGTATTCGCCGCGGAATCACTGACAGTTTAGAGAGATTTCCCTTCGTGTTATCAACCCTACTGGTTTTATATATTTTGTGAAATAGTATAGGATGTTATTGGATTGGTGGACTACTGAGCTACAGCCATCCCCTATAGCAATCTTCACTAAGTTAACTAAGACCAAGCTGGTAGTGCTGTTTTATGCAGCTACCAACGCTCGAGTTACCCAAAAACATGAGTTCATATTTGCTGGATAAGGATAAAGCAGTACTTTTGTAATCCGCCGCAATATAAATATTAGGCTTCAGAATCCCTTTTTCTGATTCCTATGTGTTCCCATATTAGTGTTGTACAAGTCGACAATTATCGCTATTTTTATACCCTGATCCCATTAAAAATGGGAAAAAGGGTGTCATGAAGTTGTGCAAAAGTATGTAACAGGCAGAAGGAAGCATCTCCGATCCCATAAAGTATATATATTCTTTATCAGCATCAACAGTCGAGTCGATATAGCCATGTCCGTCTGTCCGTCTGTATGCATGAACGCGTCGATCTCAGAGACTATAAGAGCTAGAGACTCCAGATTTCGAACTTAAGCTCGCCTAATCCCTAGGCAGTACAAGTTTGTTTTCGATTTTCGATAACTCATCCCGTTTTCGATATACACATGTGATCGATAACTACAAAATCTTGAATTTGAAAAAACTTTAGATGGCATTTCAATTATTAATCAAAATAATAACAATCTGTGAAATTTTTATTAAAATCGGTTAAGAAACACCGGAAATATGGAACCTTGAAGTTGAGTATGCAGTATGCAGTATGGTCGTACACACACGCACACATACTTGCAAGCACTGACTGTACGCGTAAAGTATAGGGATCAGGGTATCGTCTAGTCGGGATTTCTCGACTAGAGCCTTCTTACTTGTTCTTGTCTTATATTACAAAATTCGTTATT
>JAWNNS010000662.1:0-79747 GCA_035044605.1 Scaptomyza cyrtandrae
CGCATCGCGATCTATAAGTTAAGTTAATGTTCGGTGAAACCAAATAAATATCAATTTAAACAGTGACACACGCATTTCTAAGTAAAAATCTACCGTAAAAATAATCAAGAGGTCTGTGATTATCAGCTCAACACTTTTACGTTTGGCAATTTGAGAATTGCAACAGCTCGCCAAAGATTTGCTAGCACAGTTTATACGTGCTAGTGATATCATATCCAACTTTATGTATGTCGACGAAGTGTTAGCGGGGACTCACACCATGAAATTCGCAGTCTCCAGTATCAAAAACACCACCTACAACGTGAGGAGTTTCAAGAACTTAAGAAGCCATAGTTGCTTTAACCATTGACAAGCCTATACAGATGAGGTCTTCTTTGCGCATTCCAAGATTCCGGCAAAAAGCTCGCTTGTCAAACGTGAGGCACTGCAAGAGATAGCTAAGCTATTCGATCCAGCAGAAGGGCTGACACCTGTAATCGTTCCCGCAAAGATTTTCGTGAAGAAAATCTGGCTCCATGAGCTCGGCCGATCTCGACTGAGCTTCATCATCCTCGATGAGGAAATATTTGGATACCTAAGTGAGTCTCTTTCAACCAAAGGCGGTTAATAGATTCTGCGACGCCAACAAAAAGGCGGATGGGTATATTCGCGTGGAAATAGATTTTCGCGTATCGGTTCATCTTCTGACATCTAAGACCATAGTAAAGTTCTTCTCGCAACGATCGTTTTGTCCTGGCTCTGAAAATCTCCCTGCTCTTAGACAATTTTTGTCGCCAACCGTGTTTCAGTAAAAAGGAAATCAATCTAGAAGCTTCCTACGACTTGACTGAGGACAAATGCCTTGCATTGTCTGATGGTATTACAACATGCGGCTGCCTTTCCACAGTCTAGGGGAGAAGTGGAAATGGAGATGCACGAACGAGTTTTCGCACAAATTGGTATATTCAACTACCAGGTGCGTCGTACAGGTGGGAGGCTGGTGTCAAAAGCTTTAAGAAGCTCTTTTATAAGTCGACTTCAAGTTTCAAATATTCTTTTCAAATATGCTTTCCACCCTGCTCTCAAAGACTTGATGTTTTTAACTCTCGGCCACTCTGGCCACCACTCTTCAATAGTAAGCCTAAGATTTCGAGTAATGTACCGTCACTCCTAAATAGATGGCAACGGCTCACACCTATCAACAAACACTTCTGTTTCCGTTGTAAGGAAGAGTACTTAAAAGAACTTCAGAAAAGTGGTCGAGTGGTCGACGTACTCACGACCCGTAGGATCATAAAAAGGCCCTTTACCAAGCTTTAACTCCTTCCAATAACTTCTGAGCCCAAATATCTAATTTATCCTCCACGTCAATCGTGACTAACCATGTTGTATTGAGTCCAAAATTTCATGCTAACTAGCGTAACTAACCAAATCATGAAATCCCATAACGAGTCTACAGGGGTGTGCACGCATTGAAGACGTTTCTCCGGTAAGTGCTTATTAACAAGTACTGCTTCAATTGTCTGGCTCACTATCATTGCGGGCTATTCTGTTGCAGCGAGTCTATCGTGAAGACCATCACACCCTTCACCACCTCGACAAGAGCCACTCATCAACCCTCCACGCCGCTCACGCTCCAGGAGCCACTCTCCCCACGCTACGTACACACTTTCCTAGCTAGGGGTACTGCCAGCTATCGTAACATTGGATGAGCCAATCTGTTGGGAAACACCATCTTAAAGCATTTCTCCGCTTTGGCCTTTTATTCTCTCAGAGAAAAAACCACTCGAAAAGAAACTATAAAATTTTACTAAATTTACTATTTTACTAATCAGTTGTTCTGCAAGAAAATCAACTTTGAAATAGTTGTTAATTCAACTATAAAACATTTTGTTTAAAAAAATAGTTGCTTTAATCAAATTGCGTGCACTTTAAATGTACGTGCCATTTTTATTTTAACGTTAAAAAATATTTAAATCAACTATGCACGCGGTTTTCTAAATTAACATTTTAAATAAAATGTTTTATTGAAAAATGTAATTTAAGAGGGCTAAGATATACATTCAATTAAAATTAAATATAAAATAAACTTAAATACTTTCAGCGGGACGATCGAGTACGACCGGAGGACCAAGTACTTATGAGGGCATTGCGTGATTTTAATATTCCCAAGATTATAACCGATGATCTTCCGGTATTTATGGGCCTTATCGGCGACTTGTTTCCTGCATTAGATGTTCCAAGAAAGCGAAATTCTGAATTTGAGGCAGTTATTAAACGTTCGGCCATAGACTTAAAATTACAGCCAGAGGATGGCTTTATTTTAAAGATCGTTCAACTTGAAGAGCTGTTCGCAGTGCGTCACTCGGTATTTATAATTGGTTTTGCAGGTACTGGGAAGTCCGAGGTTTGGAAAACTCTTAACAAGACATATTTTAATCAAAAGCGCAAGCCGCATTACAACGATCTTAATCCAAAGGCGGTGACAAATGATGAGTTGTTTGGAATTGTGAATCCAGCAACCCGCGAATGGAAAGACGGTTTATTCTCAATTTTAATGCGTGATCAAGCTAATCTGGGCGGATCAGGACCAAAGTGGATTGTCCTTGATGGAGATATTGATCCTATGTGGATTGAAAGCTTAAACACAGTAATGGATGATAACAAGGTTTTAACCTTAGCCAGTAATGAGCGCATTGCGCTAACTAAAGAAATGCGATTGCTTTTTGAAATTGCTTCGCTCCGAGTGGCAACGCCAGCTACAGTGTCGCGAGCTGGAATTCTGTATATAAATCCGCAGGACTTAGGTTGGACACCATTTATACAGTCTTGGTTAGGAACTCGTGCGAACTCTAGTGAAGTAGCTACTCTTAATGTACTATTTGACAAATACGTTCCGCCATTACTTGAAATGTTTAGGGGACGTCTTAAGAGTATCACTCCCATATCGGATATTGCACGGTTACAAATGACATGTTTTTTATTAGACAGTATGTTAATTCCACAAAACGTGCCGCATGATTGTCCTAAGGACTGGTACGAAATTTATTTTGTTTTTTGTATTATTTGGGGATTTGGATCATCGCTTTTTCAAGATCAAATCATTGATTGGCGAAATGAGTTCAGCAAGTGGTTTCAAAATGAATATAGAGCTGTTAAATTTCCATCATCTGGAAATATATTTTCTTATTATATTCATAACGAAAGCAAAATATTTTTACCATGGACAAACCTGGTGCCTGATTTTGAGCTAGATCCTGATCTACCACTGCAATCAAACTTGGTTAATTCAGCCGAGACAACCCGCTTACGTTTCTTTATGGATACTTTAATTGAAGATGATCATCCTTTAATGCTAATTGGACCCTCGGGATCGGGGAAAACTTTATTGATGAATGCCAAACTAAGCACTTTACCTACAGATAAATTTGCAATAACCAATGTGCCGTTTAACTTCTATACTACATCCGAAATGTTACAACGTATATTAGAAAAGCCACTCGAAAAAAAAGCTGGTCGCAATTATGGTCCCATAGGTAACAAAAAAATGATTTATTTCGTAGATGATATGAACATGCCCGAGGTTGATAAGTACTTTACAGTGCAGCCACATACTCTAATCAGGCAGTTTATGGATTATCATCATTGGTATGATCGAATTAAAATGACATTAAAAGATATTCACAAATGCAATATTGTGGCGTGCATGAATCCATCAGCAGGGTCTTTTACTATTAATCCGAGATTGCAAAGGCACTTTTGCTCCTTTGCAGTAAAGTAAGCGGATATTAAAAAATTTACAAAGCTTTATAATGTTCTTAATCTATTATTTACAGTCAACCCAGTCAGGAAGCCTTATTTCATATTCTTAACTCCATACTCTCCCAGCATATTGAAAATCCTCAACACAAGTTTGATAAGACGATTATAAAAGAATGTAAAGCCCTGGTGAATACAGCAATCGCCCTTCATCTGAAAGTGGTTGGCTCTTTCCTCCCCACAGCCCTAAAATTCCACTACAATTTCAATCTACGTGACTTAGCCAATATTTTTACAGTGAGTAAAATAATAATTTATTAAATTATAAAAATAACTAAGGTAGACAAGTAATTTGGTTCTGTGTCTGTCCTGCTTTTTATACCCAGAACCCATTGAAGATGGTGTTTAGGTGCATATAAGTCAACACACTTTTAAATCATAAGGCATAAACCAATTATATAAGAAATGACACACAATTAGCAACACACTTAACCATGTCAATACAATACACATTACCTTATATTTATGGACACAATTAAACTTGTATAGGTCAGAAAACTCTTAGCGACAAAATATCCCTGACTACACAGAATATCGCTGACTACACAATATGCGTTATTAGGGCAGTCAGCCAACCATGTAGTTGCGAAATATTCTTTTCTGCATAAGCAAGCAATTAATGAGAACTCAATAACCCAATTTAATGTACTGAATACTTCCCTTCAAACACAGACAAACAGATGGGTTAAAAGGGTATAATAGTTTTGTGAAAAAGTATGTAAGAGGCAGAAGCAAGCATCTTCGACCTTATAAAGTAAATATATTCTTAATCAGCATCAAAAGCCGTCCGTCCGTCCGTCTGTCCATCTGTGTGTATATATTTGCGTTGATCTCAGAGCTTATAAGAGCTAGAGACTCCATATTTGTTTTGGTTTTTAAGCTGGACAAATCACTAGGCAAGTTTGTTTCAAATTTTCGATATCACTTTACGTTTCAGATCTTTACATATAATGGATGATAACAAAATCTTGAATTTGAATAACTTTGAGACGGCGTTTGAAACATTAAACGATATAATGACAACATGTAAAATTTTTGTTTAAGTCGGTTTAGAATCACCAGATATATAGTAAGAAACGAATGTCCTATACGCGTACACACCCACACACAAGTTTTTAGTTAGTTTTCATCGACATTGGCATGACATGGTTTTGATATTTTGTAGGTCAAAGCAACATTGGTTTTGATCAAAATTAAAGGTACACAAAAATGCTGCAAAATAATCTAGTCCGAAGAAATACAAAACAAAGTACACTTATTACATATGAATCTGTATACAATTATAAGGACACCTGGACCATAATTAAAAAAAAAGTTATTTTATTTTTAACATTCCACAAATATTTCTATAAAGGTTGTCGCCCAGTTTCATACAAAAGTAAGACCAGTCTAGGAGTAGTATAATTTTGCAGCAAAAATAAAGAAAACATTTAAATCGAGGAATCGTGATAGGAAATCATATGTAGTACGTTTTTCAATATTATACAAACCAAAAAAACGTAGTACAAATAAGTATATTTATGGTGAACCAAACTAATTTCGTGTATGATATAGCATTAAATATGAATGTGCTTAACTTGACATGTGCCCATGCTTAATTAACAATTACTATGAAGTAGTAAAATCAATATTTTCATATTTAATTCTAGGTGTAGATGCACAATATATTTGATTTAAATAACATTCGTATTAAATTTTAATACAAAATAATTTACTTTAACATCTCGGATATGTTTAAAGCCATGTATGAATTTTCAATCAGCTGCATAGTCTACTAGAAACGTTATATATATAATAATATAATATAATAAATAATATACGGATGGACTGTTGCCGAACGCATATCTTATGCAGTTGGTTCGGTTGTAAATTGAAAAATTTTAGGTCCGATCTATATGTCTGCTCCTTACTTAAATATTTTTTAAGATTATAAATGATTGTTTTTTGTAAAAACTATGGTCGTTTTGAATGTACAATTTTTATTGAATTCTTATTATACCCTGATCCCATTAAAAATGGGAAAAAAGGGTATCATGAAGTTGTGCAAAAGTATGTAACAGGCAGAAGGAAGCATCTCCGACCCCATAAAGTATATATATTCTTTATCAGCATCAACAGTCGAGTCGATATAGCCATGTCCGTCTGTCCGTCTGTATGTATGAACGGGTCGATCTCAGAGACTATAAGAGCTAGAGACTCCAGATTTGGAACTTAAGCTCGCCTAATCCCTAGGCAGTACAAGTTTGTTTTCGATTTTCGATAACTCATCCCGTTTCCGATATACACATGTGATCGATAACAATAAAATCTTGAATTTGATAAAACTTTAAATGGCATTTTAATTATTAATCAAAATAATAACAATCTGTGAAATTTTTATTAAAATCGGTTAAGAAACACCGGAGATATGAAACCTTGAAGTTGAGTATGCAGTATGCAGTATGGTCGTACACACACGCACAAATACTTGCAAGCACTGACTGTACGCGTAAAGTATAGGGATCAGGGTATCGTCTAGTCGGGATTTCTCGACTAGAGCCTTCTTACTTGTTTAATATATTTATATGTAATGTTGGTTTTACTAAGACTTAACGTTAAAATAAACATGGCTTTTCAATTTATAGTGCACGCATTTTCATTAAAGGTGCATGTATTTTGATTTAAAATATTTGTAATATTTTTTTTGTGATTCAACTATGTTTGAAGTTGAATTATTATGTTAAAAAGATGAATTAATAGTTGAAATCCTCATAGTAAAACTAACTATTTTCATAGTTGATTTCGTTTGGTGTTCTGCAGGTGTATTGTGCACGTTTAAGGGATGCAGTATCTTACAAAATCATATGGGCATCTCTTTACAAATTTGAAAAGCAGATTTTTGGGAGACGTGGGCTGGGCATACAAATATTTGATGCAATTATTTTAGACTGAAGGCCTCCTATTTTGGCAAAACGCCATACTTATCTTCCCAAATTTAAGAATGCGGGCAATATATGGTTTTTTCGATTTTTATACCCTGGTGGACCCATTAAAAATGGGTAAAAAGGTTATAAAGGTTTTGTGAAAAAAAATGTATATAGATATTGATCAGCATCAACAGCCGAGTCGATATAGCCATGTCCGTCTGCCTGTTTGTCTGCCTGTTGGTATATATGAACACGTCGAGCTCAGAGACTATACGAGCTAGAGACTCCAGATTTGGAATAAAAGCTTGCCTTATCCCTAGGCAGTAAAAGATTGTTTTTGATTTTCGATAACTCATCCCGTTTCTGATATACACATGGGATCGATAACAATAATTTTGATCACCTGTGAAAACGGCATCAAAATCGGTTAGGAAAATTATAAGAATAGCAATTCGTATATTTGTATTGATCAATGACCACATCAACAGGCAGTTTGCAGATGGCATGTGTATTATAATTGCAGCATAACACGCGTGAAAAATAATATTGAAAAGTCTGTGTTTTTCAGTTTATTATAACATAACATGTGTTTGGCTAAGAATCGAATTATGGCCTGCTTTATATGACCTTTTAATACTTGTTGTTATAGATGCGCTACCTTCGATTTTTCGACAAGCCTCTAGCGAAGTTACGCTTAACAACACGTGCACTTCTTAACCTGCTTATTTGTTTAAATTAGCCAAATAATGAGGACTTTTGGCACTGCAATACTTTTTAAGGAAAGTTGGTCAATAAAAATGGTCAACACTTGTCCCTTTAGTAAAAATGGCTTAAAGTTTGACTTTGACTGAAATAAGTTTTAATATACTACCGGTCCATGTACCAGCAGCAAAATGTCGCCGCAATCGGTACCTAAAAAAATTGGGCTCAACAAAGTGAATACTTAAAGAGTTCTTTTCGTACTGATTTGTTAAGTAAAAATGCATGGTTTTTATACAGAATTCTTAGACAAAAAGGTTTGTTTGGGACTAGTTATGCGTTTTACAAGTTGACCTAAACAATCACTAGTTATCTATGCGTGCATATTTATTTCAATAAAGGTTTGTACTGGATGACAGTACAAAAAGAAGTGTGTAACTACAGACTAACAAAGAGAGAGAGAATTCATCTCAAAACCCGGATCCAAGGGGGTTCCAAAAAGCTTTTGATGTATGCCTTTTGACACAGTTGTATTGCACCTCTTGCCTCCCTCTTGATCTTCATTCCAAGGAAAAAGCTGAGTTGGCCGCCGTCGTGCATCTTGAATGCGGCTGCGATTCTTCCCTTAATAGCACTCCTTTTGAAGCCAATGCCATGTAATACAATGCCATGTAATACAATGCCATGTAATACTAGTAATCGTTGAGGATATCATTCCACACACGGCCAGACTGCTTCAACCCGTAAATCGCCTTTTGCAGTTTAAGAACCTCTTTGGATTGTCCTTGTCCACAAAGTTTTTGGGCTACCTCATGTATACATCTTCATGAAACCTACCGTTCAGATATGCATTTAAAATGGCCACTTGATGCATGCATACTTCGTTTTCGACTGCTATTGCAAACAGCATACTGGTCGTCTCACATCTGGAGAGTATGTTTCTTAGTAGTTCACGCCAAACTACTGCCCACAGCTTTGAGCAACGAGTCGCGATTTGAACTTTTCTATCTCACCGTTTTCATTCTTCTTCTTTTATAGGTACACTAATTAGTTCACAGCCTCACACCACAGATATTCTGGGAAATTCGCGTTATATTGTACGATTAGACCGCTCAGCAACTCCATTTTGCTGAGGCGTATACGGGACCGTTAACTGTCTTTATTCCGCACTTGTTCAAAAAATTTAAAAATTCATTGTTTTTATACTCACTTCGTAACGACACATACATCGGTATGTATTAACTCTAAAACGCTTTTCGTTACACGTTTCACTTTTTGCGGAAATGGCAGCGCACATATCTTTGCTTTATTGCAATTATCACAATTAATCACGACAGGCATTTTTTTTATTTCTATTCTTATCACTTGCTTCTCTTCGTTGAGCTTATTTAAATTGTTATAATTTAAATGTCCATATCTATTGTGCCATTTTTCCGCCAGCGCATCTCTCATTAAATACACTGCTTCACTTGTTTTCTTCATGTGGTAAACGTACAAGTTATTTTCTTAAAAAGCGCGTAAAATCACATACCCTTCTTTAGAGTGTACCACTGCTTCTTTGTTGCTAAATGTTATGAAGTTGCCATACTCAGCTGCTTTGCTGACTGATATTCATATGCAGATTCGGTACATAAATAATTGTTTGTCACAACACATATGTGACGTGGCGCCGCTGTCAGCGCACCATTTACTCTTGTTTTGCATAGCAACGTATGTAAGCATTCAAAAATTTGACTGCGCGGCTTTGTCGCGTTCTTTGATACGCTCTTTCTTGTTTCGCTCTCCATATTTACACTCAAACGATTTGTGCCCGATATGTGCCTTATTAAACTAATTAACATTATGTAGATTTTATACTTCTTACTAACTCAAGTTAACAATTTTGTTTTGTTTTTTGTATGGGTGGGAGGTGTGTGTATATATAAAAAAAAACCAAAACGTGCATAGCATGAAAATAAATTACATAAAAATTATAAGAATAGAGTATAACTATTTAATAGCTTCAAAAAATGCAACTTATTCCTCTTGATACCAAATATCCTCAAAACGCATCGCAGTTACCATCGCTTAGTTCGTTTACGGTAACGCCTGTGTAGAGAAATGGGGGGATAGTAGTAGGCGCTTCTTAACGGCTCTGGCCTTTGCTACCGGCTATGTAGGTAGACCTTGGCCTCTTTCACTGGCTACGTAGGCCTCGCCACCATAAGTTTCCCTTGACTAAAAAACAAAGTAACACTTGACTCACTGCATAATCTCTTTTGTCACGGGCTTACCTTGCAAAAAGGCTGATTTGGCAAAAAGATTGAGTTAAAATAGTAATTCCTCCTGATAATCAGCATAATATTCGCTGGGGCAAGCTGGTTTCACTTATTAGCGAATCGGAGCTGGATGCTTTTAGATTGAGTTTCAGAGTTTACAAAACGTTTCAGAATCGTATTAGCGGAAATGCATCAAGCTGCCGGTGCATGTGCGCAGCCGTGCAGCTTGCATGTATCTTGTATCTGCGCTATCTGCACCGTACGATTTGCTGCGCTTGGTGAAATCGTTAATCTCTGGGTGTCGTTGATTGTTGTGCTCGTTGAGGTGGTTTATTTGTTACGCGCCATTTTTATACCCTGATCCCATTAAAAATTGGTAAAAAGAGTATAATGAAGTTGTGCATAAGTATGTAACAGGCAGAAGGAAGCATCTCCGACCCCATAAAGCGAAGTGTGTTGGCTCTCTCTTGCTGGGAGGCAATTTCCCCTTCCCCTGCACTTCTCCTCATGAAAACCATCCGCCGCTCCTTAGCTAGGAGGTGTATTGGTGCCACCCCAGCGATCACCAACACTGCAGGCTCCGAGACCGTACGGTAAGCCGAAGCTACTCTCAAGGTCCCTCTTCGTTGGATCTGTGCGAGCCTCTTCCGATACATCTTTTTTCCAACAGAATTGGCCCATATCTCAGCCCCATAGAGCAGCACTGACTGAACTGCGCTCTTAAGGAGGCGGCGTCTGCTGGAAGTCGGGCTCCGACATTGCCATTAGCCCACTGAGCGCAGTCACGAACCAGCAGCTTTGTCTGCCGCCTGTTTTATTTGTTGGAAAAAGCTCAGCTTGGTGTCTATCGTTATACCAAGATACTTGACCGCAGGCTTCGACATCACCGTAGCCTCCCCGACTCTCACCGAGATTATCGTTGGTATCTTTTTCTTGGACAGGACTACCACTTCTGTTTTGTTCAGCGCCAGTGATAGCCCATGTTCCGCTATCCAACTAATGACAGTCCTCATAATTTGGTTGAGCTTGAGCTGTGCTAGTTGCAGGTCTCGTGATGGTACCAGTGCAGCAACGTCATCCGCATACCCAACTAAGCACGTCTCCTCTGGCATCTCCAGTCTTAGAAGACCATCGTAGGTGGCGTTCCAAAGGTCCGGTCCTAGGATGGATCCCTGCGCCGCCCCTGCTGTGACATCCATTCTGCGAACGCCTTCTCTGGTCTCATAGAGGAGTCCGCGCTCCACAAGGTAGGCGTCGATTATTCGGAGTAGATATGCCGGGACACCGAAGCTGTCCACTGGACCATTGTTGTTAACATCAAACACGATGTGTCGGTGGTCACTACCGGTGTATTTTTCAATGATTTGCCAGTCTCGAATGAGCGGCCCGAGGTTCTCCGAGGCGAATGAGATATCGGGAATTGTTTCCCCGTATCCTGGTCGCCGAAAAGTCGTCGCGTTCCCATCGTTCAAAACCAGAAGCCCGGCTCTCGCTACCATCTCCACAACGAGCTTATCCCGGGCGTCGGAATAAGGCATACCCCATTCCAGCGCCCTCGCGTTAAAGTCTCCGGCGACCACTTTGTATCCTGAAGTCGCCATCACCGCGTCTTCAAGGCCCTCTAGCTGGCCTCTGTACCTTTGGATCGACTGATTCGGCGTGAGATAGCAGCTGAAAAAAGTTGCCTCACCCAGACAAACCCGTTACCTCGACCGTGAGCGGCAACAGGGGCATTCCCGGGTTTCAGCACCCAGACGGCTGCAGTACCAAGAAGATCTGAGTACCAAGAGAAGGGCTCCCTACTCCGGTACTGCTCACTTAACAATAAGAGATCGACTCTCTTCTCCAGCTTCCGGACCCTGTTTTGTGTTCAAGGTTATCTCCGCTTAGGCCATTGTCTGCACAGATAATGCAGCGTGCTGGCGCATCACATGTCATGGCCTTGTGACATGCTAATCCACATTTATAACACAAGGAGCTGCGATCAGGTCCCATGCACCTATTAGCTACATGCCCGTGTCCCAGGCATCTGTAACAGCGCGTCACCAATATACGCTCCCACACTCGACAGTTAATCCAGCCGATGTGGATCTTCCCGCGTCCAGGAAGTAGGATGCGTCGCGCGTACTCATCTCTACCACCGCCATCTTTTGACCTCATTGTTCTAGGGGTTAGGCCAATCTTTACATCCCCGATGTTGGGCATATCCCGCTTAAGGGCTTCTTTTATGTCCACTACTTCTGTTAGGCAGTCAAGGTCCCGGATCTCCACGGCACACTTAGGCTCTTAACAGGACACAGATGCCAGACCCTTAAGCGCCACCGCAATCGATTCCCGGAAGACAGCACTGTTCTTGGCGCAAGCTCCAATTTCCACCAGGACACCCCCAGTTCGAGTCTCCCGGATGTTCCTTACCCGCACTCCTGAGCTTTCCGGGTTCACTTTAGCCTTAATTTCTCTCAAAATATCGGCGTAAGTCCGGTCCCCCTCGGGTCAGATCAGGATAGGTTCCGTTGGTGCCTTGCCGGTGCTCCTGCCCTTCTATTTTCCTCCGGTTGCCTGCTTTTCCAGAGGGACGTTTTTTTGGCCGAGGTTGCTTGTTCCGAAGCCATCCCTCTTTCTGCCAGCTTCGACATCCGTTTGGTCCTTTTCGAGACGACCACACGCTCGGGGTTGATTGCAGCAGTCCTAATGCGTTTAACGGCGTTCAGACCCGCGGGGCTTGATGCTAAACGCTTCTCTGTAGGCACCGCCATCTTCCTTGCTTCCTCCTCGAGGCCCATCCAATCTGTCCTGTAGGACTGCATGACCGAAAAGGCATCCTCCAGAATCACAAGACCGAGTTTATTGTCGTTTGACGTGATCTTTTGCCTGTTTGTTGCTGTCTTCATTTTGGCTATGGCATCTAGGCACCGTGCTATCTGCGACTCTTCCTCGCTCTTCACCCGCGCAATTTGCGAGACCACAGAGGGAATGTGCTCCCCGGTCTCCACACCTTTTCTTTCGCCATTCCCATTCACGGTGACAACTGTTCGCTCAGTCGGGCTGGATTGGGCCGGTCCAAGGTTTGGTTGTAGAGATGTCCACCAGCAACTCCTCAACTGGGTGGAGTCCTTTGCACCTTTGAGCTCCTCCGAAAGGGTCGGTAACCCTTCTCCTCTGCCTCACAGGCGACTGGGATCAGTCTGGAGCCCATCGTTGCAGCCAAACCTTCCCCATTCCTGGCACCACCAACACTCAGTGCTGTGGCACCTCGAGTCGGTCTAACTTCATCCGCTCTTGTCTCCTTAGCAGCACCGTAGACCAATTGGTCCACCTCTGATGCCTTGCGGTCGCAGGATTTCGACCCCCTGCACCGTAACTTTTTTGTTTTTCTCAACACTCATTGTTGGTTTGATTTCCATTCCAACATCGCTGTAGTTAAGGAACATATTAACTTTCATCTGATTGCTCACTTTCCATAGGATCATCTGCTGGGTGCTTGTGGGTGGGCTCTTCTTCATTAAATAGAGGAGCTACGTGCTGAATCTCCCTCTTAAAGATTCCTTTGGTGGTTTTTACATCGACAACCCTCACAAAATTGTCTTTTCCTTGGTAAACTCGAACGATTCTGCCCATGGGCCATTGTAAGAATGGAGTGTTGTCTTCTTTAAGTATAACCAGTGCTCCTTCTTTGATGTTAGCTGTCAACCTTCTCCATTTTTGTCGTTGACGGTTTCCAATTCTTCGTATGTTAAATTAGCCGTTGTAACATTTTTTAACAGAAGATGTTTCGCTGATTTTACCGCAGCTTCCCATAGTCCGCCAAAGTGTGGTGCTCGAGGAGGTATTAATTTAAATTGGACTCCTCTATTATTGCATTCCTGAATTATTGTAGATTGAGCCTTTTCTGTGTATATTGCATCCTCTAATTCTTGTATCTGGTTTTTTGCTCCTACAAAATTTGTTGCGTTATCACAGTGCAATGTTTGACACTTTCCACGGCGAGTTATGAAATGTCGCAGTGCTGCCAGAAATGCTTCGGTGGTAAGATCACTTACTAACTCCAGATGAACTGCCTTTGTCGTGAAGCAGCAGAATATTGCTACATATGCTGTGTTGGGCTTCTTTTCCCGAATTTTGTAGTGGAGTTTAAAAGGTCCACAGTAGTCAACACCAGAGTTCAAAAATGGTCTCATAATCTGGCCCATTAATTTTGGCTTTGCTTTAGTGCAGTTGACGCAGTTTTGAACAACAGTTCTTGCCATGCTCTTTCCTTTATAGTCCAGAATTGCTGTCTTGATATGGTCAGCAATGCTTGGGGGCCGCAATGCATGTTATCAATATGAACTTGTTCAAACATGATTTTTACGATTCGATCGTTGTATGGTAAGAGCATTGGGTGCTTGGCGTCGAATGATATATCAGCTGCTTCTAGTCGACCTCCTACTCGTAAGATGCCATCCTGATCCAGGAAAGGGGCTAGAGATTTAATGGCACTTTCTCTTCGCGTTTTCTTTAGCCCTTTAATTTTTTTGATGTCGTTAATAAAATCATATCGTTGTATGTTGCGGACAATGATTTTTTTTGCTTCTTGGAGTTCATTGAACTCTATAATTTGGCTGGTGTGCTTCTTTCCCTTTCGAAAGCGCATCAAGTAAGCTATGATTCTGACTAGCTTATTGAATGATGCATTATGCGTAATTTTTTAAATTATATCCCCTTCTCTGGTAATAGTCAACATTCATTGAGCTCTCAGCTGCATTATTTTCTGTAGCAACATGTCTCCATTCCTTTTGTAGTGTTAGTCGTTGAATTGTACCAACTCCTGTCACGAGTGGAAACCGGAGAATTAATCCATGATAGTACTACCCTTGAATCGGACCAATAGTACGTTGGTAGGTTTTTTATTGATAGATCCTCCTTAACTCTGTCTACAAGCTGAGCTCCCAATACAGCAGCTTTTAGTTCCAGACGTGGTAGTGTTATTGTGTTGATTGGGGCACACAATAATTGTACTGTAGCTTGTTTGTCCTTATGTATTGCTCTTATATATATGGCAGCTCAAAATGCCGTTTCTGAAGCATCAACAAATGCATGAATTTCTGTTGATACTGGTATTTTTTCACAAAACATGTGACGTGGTACATGAATAGTATTGAGAATTTTCAAATTAAATGGAAGATCTTCTTTGTAATCAAATCCTTCCTTTGTAAAATGTTGCATGAAGATTTTTGCTTTCATGACCACTGGTGAGAACAATCCCAGAGGATCGAAAATTCTAAAGATTTCAGACATTACATCCCTTCTTGATATGTTCTCTTTAGTGATAATGTCAGTTCTACCACATAAGAGATCTGATTTGGGGTTCCAATTGATTCCAAGGGTTTTAATGGAGCAATCCTCGTATGCGGTATCTTCTAGTTGAACATTTGATACAATATCTTCCTTTGTACTTCTTGTAGTAGTTACTACACTATTTTCTCAACTTAAATCCATAACTAAGCAGGAGCTTATAAAGCTGTGATTGTCTCTGAAGGGCCTCTGGAAGTGTATCCGCCCCTGTTATGCAGTCGTTAACATACATTTTTTTCCAAAGCAGCAGCTCCTAATGAAAGTTCTCTTTTTGCCTTTTGTGCCAGATATTGTAGACATTTCGTGGCTAAAAATGGTGCTGCCTTTGTTCCATATGTGACTGTTTTTAGTCTGTAGTATCTTAGATCCTCTGATGGATCGCTGCGCCAAACTACGGACTGATAGTACTGATCTTCGGGATTCATCCAAATTTGACGATACATTTTTTCAATGTCCGCTGTGAATACATATTTGTGTACTCTAAAACGGAGCAAAATTGAAAATATTCAATTTTGAACAGTTGGTCCATTGTGCATCAAGTCGTTGAGTGAGTTTCCAGATGATGTAACTGCAGAATCATCAAAAACTACTCTTTTGCTATTTCCTTTGTATGCATTCCCTTCATATGACCCAGGGCCTCGTACTCTTTTATGAACTGAATATAGCTGGCCTTAATCACAGTCAAAAATGGGAGTCGAACGATGAGTTTCTTGTCGACTGCAATTTTGACGTTTTGCAATAACTGTTTTTCGCATTGTTTCTCCAACGGTGAAATGCAAGATGGTTGATTTAAAACATTTCACACATAATTTTTGTTTCTGTACCCAATTTAATCTTTCTGGTGGAGATTTTTTTTTAAAATTCAGTGCACTTGAACATGTTTTGGTTTGGTTTTTCAAAAAAAAATAACAGACGAATTCTGTTCCTGTCGAGACGAATATAATTTGTTTAGTAATAAAATTTTTTTTGTCAACACTGCTCGTAGCTTCTAATGTCAAAAATCTTTGTTCCAAAAATAGTGAGAATTGACTGAGTGTTTGTAATTTTCTTGCATTAACAACAGATTGCTCATATAGCAGATGAGTTTGCCGATCTAATTTTTTTGGTAAGAGGCATAGGAGCATTGGATCCCATGTTTCTGTAGCAATTCCAATATTATTTAGTGCCGATAACGTTTCATTTATGTTATCATGCAGAGCCTTTATGGATTTTGCCTCATTCGTCGTGTTTGGTTGATCGAATAGTTTATTAATCAATGCGTTACATAGTACCCGCTTGTTACTAAAACGCTCTCGTAGCATATTCCATGCTGTTGAATATTTTCCTTCTGTTAAGGACAGATTGCGTATTAGGCGTTCCGCATCTCCAGTCAAATTTGTCTTTAAATACCTCATCTTATGGATGATGGGTAACGGAGATTCATGTATCATTTTCTTGAAAATATCATGAAACTGCTGCCATTTTAAATATTGTCTATTAAATGTGGGGATTTCTACCTTAGGAAGAGGTAGTGCTGCATGAATTTGTTCTATATGTACAGGTCGCTGAACCACTTCATTGTCTGTCATGGTTTGTTGTAGAATGACAGCATCCTCTGCAGCCAAGTACCTGATGTCTTCACATCCAATTTTCTTAGGATCGGTGAATTTTTTGTAGATTTGGATGTGGATGTCTCTTATCTCACTCCAGTATTGACTTATGATCTTTTGAAATCCTTGGCGAGTTTCATTAGTCATTTTGTTCATAATTCGCTTCAAACTGTCGAGCAATACATTTTGTTCACGAATCATTGGCTCTGTTTCCAACTCTTCATTCACATTTGTCAAGTATTGAGTCTCAAATTCCATTGAGTTTATTTCGCTTTGGAAGATTTTGGTATTATTTATTTTCGCATAGTATTCGTTTGTAAAATAGCTATGGTCAATTTTAGTATTTTGAACAAATTTTTTAATATTAAGATCTTCCGAAAACAATTTTTGCCAAAGACTATTTAAATTTTTGATTCTCTCTTCAAAATATCCTGGCTTTATTTTGCGGTCTTGCGGATCCTTTTTGTAGTTCCGAAATACATTTTGTTACTCCTCGCCTGTCACTAGTTTATTGTCTAGCACAATATTAAGCTTCGTTAAATCCATTTTTTTTGATCAGTTGAACTGATGTGATCATCTGTTTTCCTTTTAGCCTAATGTAGGTAGCGATCGCCAAGTTAATCAAGTACCCTTTATTTTTATTACCACTCGGTAAATGACGAGAGATTGTTCGCCAGTTGACCAATATAACTTTAGTTCGCCAAACGAAACTTAGTCCAACAAAGAGGTTCACTAATGTATGGGAGGTGATGTGTCCGTAAAGCTGGATTTTTTTTGACGAGCTGGTTTTACGAATGTTTCGTGTTCGTCTCACGCTGTTCGCCAGTTGAAAGAAACATTTTTTTTTTTTTTTTTTTTAGTTTGCCAAATGAACTAAGTCCAACGAAGAGGGTTCAACGAAGAGGGTCACCCAATGATGTTGTCCGTAACGCTGGAGTTTTTTTTTGGCGAGCTGGCTTGAAGAATGTTGCGTCTTCTTCGAAACGTCGGGGGTCACCAAATGTAGGAAAAGTGATACACCACTTTTCTGGTATGCTGAAATGATTTTTGATATGCTACCGGTTCATGTACCAGTAGCAAAAGTCGCCGCAATCGATACTGTAGATAAATTGGGCTCAACGATAAAGTGAATACGCAAGAAGTTCTTTTCGTACTGATTTATTAAGTGAAAATGTATGGTTTATATACAGAATTCTTACGCTATAAGGTTTGTTTAGGACTAGTTATGCTATCTACAAGTTGACCTAAACAATCCATGATTATCTATGGGTGTACATGTCATATAATTACCTTATAATTATCCTGTGATACTATCTGCTTACTGCAGGCAGCTCAACAGATGGTGTGAAAACATACTTCTAATCACCAACCATGGCTCGGGTACATCTGCTTACTGCAGGTAGCTCGACAGATGGTGTGAACCTGTTTCTTATCATAGTCCGTGGATTGGGTGTATCTTCATGGCTGTGTATCTGCGCTATCTGCACCGTATGAATTGCTGCGCTTGGTGAAATCGTAAATCTCTGGGTGTCGTTGATTGTTGTGCTCGTTGAGGTGATTTATTTTTTACGCGCCATTTTTAACATAGTAAATTGCCAGCATGACCATCATAAATAATAATCCGATGTACATTGCAATATGTTGATGCTCAATTGTTTGGATGTTGTATGGTAGATGAAGATGTTTGTTTGGTATAAGTTTCCTCTGTAGTTCTTGAAGCTCATTGTAGCCCAAGACTTCCATATATTTTGTTGTTGTAGTATCCGGTCGCTGGGTCGTTGTGTTGTCCTCCATATTTCCGAATCGGGCATATGATGTTAACAATGCTGTTTCCATGACGTTTTGACTGGTTACATTAATTAATGAGTTGCTTATGGTATATCCTGCCTTTGCAGTTATCATCCCAACTGGATATTTGGTACTCCATCGAGGCAGACTGCAGAGAATTTTATTGGAGTCTTTGTTGCAACGGTTCATCCTATACATTTTCTGCCACATGAAAGTTTTATCAATTCTTTCAGTCTGACAGAATGAATCTGTTTCGTTGTGAAACAGTTGCATTGCGCAGCTCATGTCGATAGAGAACAGTGATTGTTTATTGTAGCAGATGAAATCATTAGTGAATATTTGATGACAGTTTGCTATGTCTTCCGTAGTCAACTCAACAGATTTGTCACGATAGTTGTTGATGGCAATGTAGTGTGTTTGAATTTTAAACACTTGAAATCCATGTTGACTTGAAGCTGGTATAGGTATCAGGTTGTATAGATCCAGTGTTGACCTTGATATTAAGGGCAACGTTATTTTAAAAATAACGTGATTGTCTACTACGGTGCCTTCCGCTTTCATCATTTAGTATGCCATGAGCATGTTCTCTAGGGTGGCTGGAAGCATTTGATCTGGTTGTAAATGATTTTATTTTGTCAAATTGATCGTTTAGCTGCCGAGGTGAGACTAGAAGAGAATTTTTGGTATTGTGGCGTACATCAGTCAGTATTTTAATGATCTCGCTTTGCATGCGTTGAAAGGTATGGAAATGAGACTCATCATCTACGACATTTTTTATTTGATCTTCCAAGTGGCTTAATCGCTTTGAGTAAGTAATTCCATTTCAAGAAGTTTAGTTTTGTAATAACTCCAGGAGATGGTTTTCATTTCCTTTCACTTCCAGTATGGTTTTTGACATAACCTCTGCATATGTCTAGTCCAATACTCCGAACAAACTACTTGCGATGTTTCCTACGATGTCCAATGGTGCTCTCTGTTGGCGTGATTTGGTCAACAACATGTTTTCTTCTTCTATGTGGTGGAAGTGTTGATACATTCCCTTGCATGCAGGTATGTCTTTAAGTTTGGGACCCTTTTGGCCAATCTTTGTGGTGCCTTTTGAAAATGTATCTACGTCGTTCCAACAAGTTTTTAAATCCAAGTAGGCCACTGTTGTCCATTCAGATACTGCTAATTGTGTTGTTCCATTTTTTTTTTTAACTATATGCCAGGTTGTGATCCGAATTGAGTTATGTTTATTGCTTGTTCCAATGTAAGCGGCAATTTTTTTTTTTGTAGGCAAATGCTTGAGAGGGGAAACCGTGTGAGGGCTCCTCCTAACAGCAAGTCTACCGGCTAAAACCCCTCACCTTGTTCCTCTCGACTGACCCTGGGCGCTTGCCTGGGACTATTTAACACATTACTTCAGGCAAGGTCCCTCATGTGGCCCTAAAGTCCCTCTCTTCTTACTCATTTATTTGGGACTCGAACTCACTTTGATCTCTGTCCAGGCCGGCTTTCTTAGCTCTCAAAACTCTCTGTGCGTATTGGGCCACACGACGCCAATTCCTCTCTCTTCGGATCAACTATGTCAACTATGTTATCGGGCGTGATTTCTTCTGTCTCCGTTTCCTGGTTTAGCGTCAGGCGCTGCCAGTTCCATTTGCGGCAACTGAAGAACGTGTGCTCAGCGTTGTCGCTTTCCCATTCGGTGTAGGTAGTGGCGGAAGTAACCATGTCCCGACAGAAGCTGTGTTAGGTAGTAATCTACCTCACCATGCTTTCTGTTGGTCCACGGCTCCACGTCTTTGATAAGACGCGCAGTCCATCTCTTCCTACTTTCCCCTTCCCAATAATTCTGCCATGCGCGAAGTGTGTTGGCTCTCTCTTGCTGGGAGGCAATTTCCCCTTCCCCTGCACTTCTCCTCATGAAAACCATCCGCCGCTCCTTAGCTAGGAGGTGTATTGGTGCCACCCCAGCGATCACCAACACTGCAGGCTCCGAGACCGTACGGTAAGCCGATACATCTCTTTTCCAAGAGAATTGGCCCATATCTCAGCCCCATAGAGCAGCACTGACTGAACTGCGCTCTTAAGGAGGCGGCGTCTGCTGGAAGTCGGGCTCCGACATTGGCCATTAGCCTACCGAGCGCAGTCACGCCACCAGCAGCTTTGTCTGCCGCCTGTTTTATTTGTTGGAAAAAGCTCAGCTTGGTGTCTATCGTTATACCAAGATACTTGACCGCAGGCTTCGACATCACCGTAGCCTCCCCGACTCTCACCGAGATTATCGTTGGTATCCTTTTCTTGGACAGGACTACCACTTCTGTTTTGTTCAGCGCCAGTGATAGCCCATGTTCCGCTATCCAACTAATGACAGTCCTCATAACTTGGTTGAGCTTGAGCTGTTCTAGTTGCAGGTCTCGTGATGGTACCAGTGCAGCAACGTCATCCGCATACCCAACTAAGCACGTCTCCTCTGGCATCTCCAGTCTTAGAAGACCATCGTAGGTGGCGTTCCAAAGGTCGGTCCTAGGATGGATCCCTGCGCCGCCCCTGCTGTGACCTCCATTCTGCGAACGCCTTCTCTGGTCTCATAGAGGAGTCCGCGCTCCGCAAGGTAGGCGTCGATTATTCGGAGTAGTAATGCCGGGACACCGAAGCTGTCCACTGGACCATTGTTGTTAACATCAAACACGATGTGTCGGTGGTCACTACCGGTGTATTTTTCAATGATTTGCCAGTCTCGAATGAGCGGCCCGAGGTTCTCCGAGGCGAATGAGATATCGGGAATTGTTTCCCCGTATCCTGGTCGCCGAAAAGTCGTCGCGTTCCCATCGTTCAAAACCAGAAGCCCGGCTCTCGCTACCATCTCCACAACACATCGCGTTAAAGTCTCCGGCGACCACTTTGTATCCTGAAGTCGCCATCACCGCGTCTTCAAGGCCCTCTAGCTGGCCTCTGTACCTTTGGATCGACTGATTCGGCGTGAGATAGCAGCTGAAAAAAGTTGCCTCACCCAGACAAACCCGTTACCTCGACCGTGAGCGGCAACAGGGGCATTCCCGGGTTTCAGCACCCAGACGGCTGCAGTACCAAGAAGATCTGAGTACCAAGAGGAGGGCTCCCTACTCCGGTACTGCTCGCTTAACAATAAGAGATCGACTCTCTTCTCTCTCTTCGTTGGCAGTTCGGCTCCTATTCGTGTTTGCTTGAATAACACGAATCATTGCGATGTCTTCTTTTTTGCCCGTCCGAGCGCCCTTAAACGCTTTGCAGCTTCCGGACCCTGTTTTGTGTTCAAGGTTATCTCCGCTTAGGCCATTGTCTGCACAGATAATGCAGCGTGCTGGCGCATCAATCAATCCACATTTATAACACAAGGAGCTGCGATCAGGTTCCCATGCACCCAGTTAGCATACCATGCCCGATGTGGATCTTCCCGCGTCCAGGAAGTAGGATGCGTCGCGCGTACTCATCTCTACCACCGCCATCTTTTGACCTCATTGTTCTAGGGGTTAGGCCAATCTTTACATCCCCGATGTTGGGCATATCCCGCTTAAGGGCTTCTTTTATGTCCACTACTTCTGTTAGGCAGTCAAGGTCCCGGATCTCCACGGCACACTTAGGCTCTTAACAGGACACAGATGCCAGACCCTTAAGCGCCACCGCAATCGATTCCCGGAAGACAGCACTGTCCTTGGCGCAAGCTCCAATTTCCACCAGGACACCCCCAGTTCGAGTCTCCCGGATGTTCCTTACCCGCACTCCTGAGCTTTCCGGGTTCACTTTAGCCTTAATTTCTCTCAAAATATCGGCGTAAGTCCGGTCCCCCTGGGTCAGATCAGATAGGTTCCGTTGGTGCCTTGCCGGTGCTCCTGCCCTTCTATTTTCCTCCGGTTGCCTGCTTTTCCAGAGGGACGTTTTTTTGGCCGAGGTTGCTTGTTCCGAAGCCATCCCTCTTTCTGCCAGCTTCGCACATCCGATTTGGTCCTTTTCGAGACGACCACACGCTCGGGGTTGATTGCAGCAGTCCTGAATGCGCTTTAACGGCGTTCAGACCCGCGGGGCTTCGTCTCAACCTTTTCTTCAGGCACCCCCACGTTCCGTTGCTCTCCTCGAGGCCATCCAAGCTGTCCTGTAGGTGCTGCCGAAGCATCCTCAGCAATCTCAACGGGTGAGTCCTTTGCACCTTTAGCCTGTAATGTTCGGTCTTCATCTTGCCTACGGCGACTAGGACGTGCCATCTGCGACCTTCCCCTCTGCACCCGCGCACTGTGCGAGACTCGAGGGATATGTCTCCCCTGGTCTCCTTACGACCGTGTTGTCTTTGCCTTGCCCATTCACCCTGACAACTGTTCTCCACTCGGGCTGGATTCGGCCTGCTCCTAATGCCTAGGACTTGGTGAAGGTTTCTTTCATGATGCTCACCAGATCCTCCTGGGTGGGTCCTTTGACCGTTGACTCCTCCGAAAGCGGTCATAACCCTTCTCCTTGCTCGACACGCCCTGGGACAGTCTGGAGCTCTTGAGTAAACCTTCCTTCTGAGACGCACCACACCATGCGTGACCCGAGTCGGTTGATTATCAGCCTTGTCTCTTACAGGACCGTTTACCAATTGGTCCGCCTCTGATGCTCGCGGAGGATTTGACTCCCTAAGCACCGTAACTTTTCTTGTATTTGTCTCAACGACCATCTTCCTTGCTTCCTCCTCGAGGCCCATCCAATCTGTCCTGTAGGACTGCATGACCGAAAAGGCATCCTACAGAATCACAAGACCGAGTTTATTGTCGTTTGACGTGATCTTTTGCCTGTTTGTTGCTGTCTTCATTTTGGCTATGGCATCTAGGCACCGTGCTATCTGCGACTCTTCCTCGCTCTTCACCCGCGCAATTTGCGAGACTACAGAGGGAATGTGCTCCCCGGTCTCCACACCTTTTCTTTCGCCATTCCCATTCACGGTGACAACTGTTCGCTCAGTCGGGCTGGATTGGGCCGGTCCAAGCCTAGGACTTGGTGAAGGTTTGGTTGTGGAGATGATCACCAGCAACTCCTCAACTGGGTGGAGTCCTTTGCACCTTTGAGCTCCTCCGAAAGGGTCGGTAACCCTTCTCCTCTGCCTCACAGGCGACTGGGATCAGTCTGGAGCCCATCGTTGCAGCCAAACCTTCCCCATTCCTGGCACCACCAACACTCAGTGCTGTGGCACCTCGAGTCGGTCTAACTTCATCCACCCTTGTCTCCTTAGCAGCACCGTAGACCAATTGGTCCACCTCTGATGCTTTGCGGTCGCAGGATTTCGACCCCCTGCACCGTAACTTTTTTGTTTTTCTCAACACTCATTGTTGGTTTGATTTCGAGATTCCTTCCCCTAAGACTGCTCTTAGAAGCAACATAACCAACATCGCTGTAGTTAAGGAACATATTAACTTTCATCTGATTGCTCACTTTCCATAGGATCATCTGCTGGGTGCTTGTGGGTGGGCTCTTCTTCATTAAATAGAGGAGCTACGTGCTGAATCTCCCTCTTAAAGATTCCTTTGGTGGTTTTTACATCGACAACCCTCACAAAATTGTCTTTTCCTTGGTAAACTCGAACGATTCTGCCCATGGGCCATTGTAAGAATGGAGTGTTGTCTTCTTTAAGTATAACCAGTGCTCCTTCTTTGATGTTAGCTGTCAACCTTCTCCATTTTTGTCGTTGACGGTTTCCAATTCTTCGTATGTTAAATTAGCCGTTGTAACATTTTTTAACAGAAGATGTTTCGCTGATTTTACCGAAGCTTCCCATAGTCCGCCAAAGTGTGGTGCTCGAGGAGGTATTAATTTAAATTGGACTCCTCTATTATTGCATTCCTGAATTATTGTAGATTGAGCCTTTTCTGTGTATATTGCATCCTCTAATTCTTGTATCTGGTTTTTTGCTCCTACAAAATTTGTTGCGTTATCACAGTGCAATGTTTGACACTTTCCACGGCGAGTTATGAAATGTCGCAGTGCTGCCAGAAATGCTTCGGTGGTAAGATCACTTACTAACTCCAGATGAACTGCCTTTGTCGTGAAGCAGCAGAATATTGCTACATATGCTGTGTTGGGCTTCTTTTCCCGAATTTTGTAGTGGAGTTTAAAAGGTCCACAGTAGTCAACACCAGAGTTCAAAAATGGTCTTGCTTGTGTGATGGTAGATTTCCCATAATCTGGCCCATTAATTTTGGCTTTGCTTTAGTGCAGTTGACGCAGTTTTGAACAACAGTTCTTGCCATGCTTTTTCCTTTATAGTCCAGAATTGCTGTCTTGATATGGCCAGCAATGCTTGGGGGCCGCAATGCATGTTATCCTTATGAACTTGTTCAAACATGATTTTTACGATTCGATCGTTGTATGGTAAGAGCATTGGGTGCTTGGCGTCGAATGATATATCAGCTGCTTCTAGTCGACCTCCTACTCGTAAGATGCCATCCTGATCCAGGAAAGGGGCTAGAGATTTAATGGCACTTTCTCTTCGCGTTTTCTTTAGCCCTTTAATTTTTTTGATGTCGTTAATAAAATCATTTCGTTGTATGTTGCGGACAATGATTTTTTTTGCTTCTTGGAGTTCATTGAACTCTATAATTTGGCTGGTGTGCTTCTTTCCCTTTCGAAAGCGCATCAAGTAAGCTATGATTCTGACTAGCTTATTGAATGATCCATTATGCGTAATTTTTTAAATTATATCCCCTTCTCTGGTAATAGTCAACATTCATTGAGCTCTCAGCTGCATTATTTTCTGTAGCAACATGTCTCCATTCCTTTTGTAGTGTTAGTCGTTGAATTGTACCAACTCCTGTCACGAGTGGAAACCGGAGAATTAATCCATGATAGTACTACCCTTGAATCGGACCAATAGTACGTTGGTAGGTTTTTTATTGATAGATCCTCCTTAACTCTGTCTACAAGCTGAGCTCCCAATACAGCAGCTTTTAGTTCCAGACGTGGTAGTGTTATTGTGTTGATTGGGGCACACAATAATTGTACTGTAGCTTGTTTGTCCTTATGTATTGCTCTTATATATATGGCAGCTCAAAATGCCGTTTCTGAAGCATCAACAAATGCATGAATTTCTGTTGATACTGGTATTTTTTCACAAAACATGTGACGTGGTACATGAATAGTATTGAGAATTTTCAAATTAAATGGAAGATCTTCTTTGTAATCAAATCCTTCCTTTGTAAAATGTTGCATGAAGATTTTTGCTTTCATGACCACTGGTGAGAACAATCCCAGAGGATCGAAAATTCTAAAGATTTCAGACATTACATCCCTTCTTGATATGTTCTCTTTAGTGATAATGTCAGTTCTACCACATAAGAGATCTGATTTGGGGTTCCAATTGATTCCAAGGGTTTTAATGGAGCAATCCTCGTATGCGGTATCTTCTAGTTGAACATTTGATACAATATCTTCCTTTGTACTTCTTGTAGTAGTTACTACACTATTTTCTCAACTTAAATCCAGAACTAAGCAGGAGCTTATAAAGCTGTGGTTGTCTCTGAAGGGCCTCTGGAAGTGTATCCGCCCCTGTTATGCAGTCGTTAACATACATTTTTTTCCAAAGCAGCAGCTCCTAATGAAAGTTCTCTTTTTGCCTTTTGTGCCAGATATTGTAGACATTTCGTGGCTAAAAATGGTGCTGCCTTTGTTCCATATGTGACTGTTTTTAGTCTGTAGTATCTTAGATCCTCTGATGGATCGCTGCGCCAAACTACGGACTGATAGTACTGATCTTCGGGATTCATCCAAATTTGACGATACATTTTTTCAATGTCCGCTGTGAATACATATTTGTGTACTCTAAAACGGAGCAAAATTGAAAATATTCAATTTTGAACAGTTGGTCCATTGTGCATCAAGTCGTTGAGTGAGTTTCCAGATGATGTAACTGCAGAAGCATCAAAAACTACTCTTTTGCTATTTCCTTTGTATGCATTCCCTTCATATGACCCAGGGCCTCGTACTCTTTTATGAACTGAATATAGCTGGCCTTAATCACAGTCAAAAATGGGAGTCGAACGATGAGTTTCTTGTCGACTGCAATTTTGACGTTTTGCAATAACTGTTTTTCGCATTGTTTCTCCAACGGTGAAATGCAAGATGGTTGATTTAAAACATTTCACACATAATTTTTGTTTCTGTACCCAATTTAATCTTTCTGGTGGAGATTTTTTTTTAAAATTCCGTGCACTTGAACATTTTTTGGTTTGGTTTTTCAAAGAAATAACAGACGAATTCTGTTCCTGTCGAGACGAATATAATTTGTTTAGTAATAAAATTTTTTTTGTCAACACTGCTCGTAGCTTCTAATGTCAAAAATCTTTGTTCCAAAAATAGTGAGAATTGACTGAGTGTTTGTAATTTTCTTGCATTAACAACAGATTGCTCATATAGCAGATGAGTTTGCCGATCTAATTTTTTTGGTAAGAGGCGCATTGGATCCCATGTTTCTGTAGCAATTCCAATATTATTTAGTGCCGATAATTCATTCATTTATGTTATCATGCAGAGCCTTTATGGATTTTGCCTCATTCGTCGTGTTTGGTTGATCGAATAGTTTATTAATCAATGCGTTACATAGTACACGCTTGTTACTAAAACGCTCTCGTAGCATATTCCATGCTGTTGAATATTTTCCTTCTGTTAAGGACAGATTGCGTATTAGGCGTTCCGCATCTCCAGTCAAATTTGTCTTTAAATACCTTATCTTATGGATGATGGGTAACGGAGATTCATGTATCATTTTCTTGAAAATATCATGAAACTGCTGCCATTTGAAATATTGTCTATTAAATGTGGGGATTTCTACCTTAGGAAGAGGTAGTGCTGCTTGAATTTGTTCTATATGTACAGGTTGCTGAACCACTTCATTGTCTGTCATGGTTTGTTGTAGAATGACAGCAACCTCTGCAGCTAAGTACCTGATGTCTTCATATCCAATTTTCTTAGGATCGGTGAATTTTTTGTAGATTTGGATGTGGATGTCTCTTACCTCACTCCAGTATTGACTTATGATCTTTTGAAATCCTTGGCGAGTTTCATTAGTCATTTTGTTCATAATTCGCTTCAAACTGTCGAGCAATACATTTTGTTCACGAATCATTGGCTCTGTTTCCAACTCTTCATTCACATTTGTCAAGTATTGAGTCTCAAATTCCATTGAGTTTATTTCGCTTTGGAAGATTTTGGTATTATTTATTTTCGCATAGTATTCGTTTGTAAAATAGCTATGGTCAATTTTAGTATTTTGAACAAATTTTTTAATATTAAGATCTTCCGAAAACAATTTTTGCCAAAGACTATTTAAATTTTTGATTCTCTCTTCAAAATATCCTGGCTTTATTTGGCGGTCTTGCGGATCCTTTTTGTAGTTCCGAAATACATTTTGTTACTCCTCGCCTGTCACTAGTTGATTGTCTAGCACAATATTAAGCTTCGTTGAATCCATTTTTTTTTGTTAATTAAAAAATGTATATAAATATATACTTATATATTTTTATTTTTGTTACAAACAATTTTATTTTATTTTATTTTTGAAGTAACTGCAATTTTTTCTGGTGCTAAAGTTGAACTGATGTGCCTTTTATCATCCGTTTTCCTTTTAGCCTAATGTATGTAGCGATCGCCAAGTTGATCAAGTACCCTTTATTTTTATTACCACTCGGTAAATGACGAGAGATTGTTCGCCAGTTGACCAATATAACTTTAGTTCGCCAAACGAAACTTAGTCCAACAAAGAGGTTCACTAATGTATGGGAGGTGATGTGTCCGTAAAGCTGGATTTTTTTTGACGAGCTGGTTTTACGAATGTTTCGTGTTCGTCTCACGCTGTTCGCCAGTTGAAAGAAACATTTTTTTTTTTTTTTTTTTTAGTTTGCCAAATGAACTAAGTCCAACGAAGAGGGTTCAACGAAGAGGGTCACCCAATGATGTTGTCCGTAACGCTGGAGTTTTTTTTGGCGAGCTGGCTTGAAGAATGTTGCGTCTTCTTCGAAACGTCGGGGGTCACCAAATGTAGGAAAAGTGATACACCACTTTTCTGGTATGCTAAAATGATTTTTGATATGCTACCGGTTCATGTACCAGTAGCAAAAGTCGCCGCAATCGATACTGTGGATAAATTGGGCTCAACGATAAAGTGAATACGCAAGAAGTTCTTTTCGTACTGATTTATTAAGTGAAAATGTATGGTTTATATACAGAATTCTTACGCTATAAGGTTTGTTTAGGACTAGTTATGCTATCTACAAGTTGACCTAAACAATCCATGATTATCTATGGGTGTACATGTCATATAATTACCTTATAATTATCTTGTGATACTATCTGCTTACTGCAGGCAGCTCAACAGATGGTGTGAAAACATACTTCTAATCACCAACCATGGCTCGGGTACATCTGCTTACTGCAGGTAGCTCGACAGATGGTGTGAACCTGTTTCTTATCATAGTCCGTGGATTGGGTGTATCTTCATGGCTGTGTATCTGCGCTATCTGCACCGTATGAATTGCTGCGCTTGGTGAAATCGTAAATCTCTGGGTGTCGTTGATTGTTGTGCTCGTTGAGGTGATTTATTTGTTACGCGCCATTTTTAACATAGCAAATTGCCAGCATGACCATCATAAATAATAATCCGATGTACATTGCAATATGTTGATGCTCAATTGTTTGGATGTTGTATGGTAGATGAAGATGTTTGTTTGGTATAAGTTTCCTCTGTAGTTCTTGAAGCTCATTGTAGCCCAAGACTTCCATATATTTTGTTGTTGTAGTATCCGGTCGCTGGGTCGTTGTGTTGTCCTCCATATTTCCGAATCGGGCATATGATGTTAACAATGATGTTTCCATGACGTTTTGACTGGTTACTTTAATTAATGAGTTGCTTATGGTATATCCTGCCTTTGCAGTTATCATCCCAGTATTATGCAACTGGATATTTGATACTCTTTGTTGCAACGGTTCATCCTATACATTTTCTGCCACATGAAAGTTTTATCAATTCTTTCAGTCTGACAGAATGAATCTGTTTTGTTGTGAAACAGTTGCATTGCGCAGCTCATGTCGATAGAGAACAGTGATTGTTAATTGTAGCAGATGAAATCATTAGTGAATATTTGATGACAGTTTGCTATGTCTTCCGTAGTCAACTCAACAGATTTGTCACGATAGTTGTTGATGGCAATGTAGTGTGTTTGAATTTTAAACACTTGAAATCCATGTTGACTTGAAGCTGGTATAGGTATCAGGTTGTATAGATCCAGTGTTGACCTTGATATTAAGGGCAACGTTATTTTAAAAATAACGTGATTGTCTACTACGGTGCCTTCCGCTTTCATCATTTAGTATGCCATGAGCATGTTCTCTAGGGTGGCTGGAAGCATTTGATCTGGCTGTAAATGATTTTATTTTGTCAAATTGATCGTTTAGCTGCCGAGGTGAGACTAGAAGAGGATTTATGGTATTGTGGCGTACATCAGTCAGTATTTTAATGATCTCGCTTTGCATGCGTTGAAGATTGGAAGCCATTGCTGTAAGCTCTGACGGCAGCATAATGTAACATTGAAAGGTATGGAAAAGAGACTCATCATCTATGACATTTTTTATTTGATCTTCCAAGTGGCTTAATCGCTTTTAGTAAGTAATTTCATTTAAGAAGTTTGGTTTTGTAATAACTCCAGGAGATGGTTTTCATTTCCTTTCACTTCCAGTATGGTTTTTGACATAACCTCTGCATATGTCTAGTCCAATACTCCGAACAAACTACTTGCGATGTTTCCTACGATGTCCAATGGTGCTCTCTGTTGGCGTGATTTGGTCAACAACATGTTTTCTTCTTCTATGTGGTGGAAGTGTTGATACATTCCCTTGCATGCAGGTATGTCTTTAAGTTTGGGACCCTTTTGGCCAATCTTTGTGGTGCCTTTTGAAAATGTATCTACGTCGTTCCAACAAGTTTTTAAATCCAAGTAGGCCACTGTTGTCCATTCAGATACTGCTAATTGTGTTGTTCCATTTTTTTTTTTTAACTATATGCCAGGTTGTGATCTGAATAGAGTTATGTTTATTGCTTGTTCCCATGTAAGCGGCAATTTTTTTTTTTTTGTAGGCAAATGCTTGAGAGGGGAAACCGTGTGACGGGCTCCTCCTAACAGCAAGTCTACCGGCTAAAACCCCTCACCTTGTTCCTCTCGACTGACCCTGGGCGCTTGCCTGGGACTATTTAACACATTACTTCAGGCAAGGTCCCTCATGTGGCCCTAAAGGCCCTCTTCTTCTTACTAATTTATTTGGGACTCGAACTCACTTTGATCTCGGTCCAGGTCGGCTTTCTTAGCTCTCAAAACTCTCTGTGCGTATTGGGCCACACGGCGCCAAATCCTCTCTTCGGATCGTAACGTCAACTATGTTATCGGGCGTGATTCCTTCTGTCTCCGTTTCCTGGTTTAGCGTCAGGCGCTGCCAGTTCCATTTGCGGCAACTGAAGAACGTGTGCTCAGCGTTGTCGCTGCATCCGAGGCAGTACAGACAGTCGGGCGATGCTGCCTTTCCCATTCGGTGTAGGTAGTGGCGGAAGTAATCATGTCCCGACAGAAGCTGTGTTAGGTAGTAATCTACCTCACCATGCTTTCTGTTGGTTCACGGCTCCACGTCTTTGATAAGACGCGCAGTCCATCTCCCCCTACTTTCCCCTTCCCAATAATTCTGCCATGCGCGAAGTGTGTTGGCTATCTCTTCCTGGGAGCCAATTTCCCCTTTCCCTCATTAAAACCAACCGCCGCTCCTTAGCTAGGAGGTGTATTGGTGCCACACCAGCGATCACCAACACTGCAGGCTCCGAGGGGCTCAAGGCCCCTCTTTGTTGGATCTGTGCGATCCTCTTCCGATACATCTCTTTTCCAAGAGAATTGGCCCATGTCTCAGCCATTAGCCTACTGAGCGCAGTCACGCCACTAGCAGCTTTATCTGCCGCCTGTTTTATTTGTTGGAAAAAGCTCAGCTTGGTGTCTATCGTTATACCAAGATACTTGACCGCAGGCTTCGACATCACCGTAGCCTTCCCGACTCTCACCGAGATTATCGTTGGTATCTTTTTCTTGGACAAGACTACCACTTCTGTTTTGTTCAGCGCCAGTGATAGCCCATGTTCTGTCATCCATCTACTGACAGTCCTCATCACTTGGTTGAGCTTGAGCTGTGCTAGTTGCAGGTCTCGTGCTGCTACCAGTGCAACAACATCGTCCGCAAACCCAACTAAGCACGTCTCTTCTGGCATCTCCAGTCTTAGAAGACCATCGTAGGTGGCGTTCCAGAGGTCTGGTCCTAGGATGGATCCCTGCGCCGCCCCTGCTGTGACCTCCATTCTGCGAACTCCTTCTCTGGTCTCATAGAGGAGTCCGCGCTCCGCAAGGTAGGCGTCAATTATTCGGAGTAGATATGCCGGGACACCGAAGCTGTGCTCCAGAGCCTCCATCATATCTATCCATCTCGCCGAGTTAAACGCATTCTTTACGTCGAAGGTCACAAGAAGTACCACCCGTCGCGAGTACTGCTTATTCTCCTCTGCTCTTTCTACTGTTGCGACTACGTCAAGGACCGCGTCTCTGGTGGACCGGCCCGCCCTTAACCCGCGCTGCCTCGGTGAGAGTCCGCCAGCATTACGAATTGCTGCCGTTAATCTGACCTTGATCAGCTTCTCCATTATCTTTCCAGCTGTATCCAGCATACACAACGGACGGTAGGACGCTGAAGACTCCGGATCCCCTTTTCCTTTGCTGATGAGCACCAACCTTGCAATTTTCCAACGCGAGAAGAAAACTCCATCCGCTAGGCAGGCATTGTACATGCGCAGAAGCAGTCCTGGGTTCTGGTGATAGACCAGCTTGAGAGCCTCATTCGGTATCCCATCCGGGCCAGGTGCCTTCTTATCCTTCATCGTGAAAACCGCTTTTTCCAGTTCTCCCTGTGTGAAAAGAGGAATTGCTTCGATCTGGCTCCATTCCCTTTGTGGTCTGATCGGGTGCTGTGGAAACAGCGCTGCTACTATGTTCTCCATTTGCGCAGCTTCTTTGGCTTTAACAGATTTCAGGGCCCCCAGTTTTCGAGTCACAAGTTTGTAACCCAGTCCCCAGGGGTCCCTTTCAATGTCTGCCACCAGCTCCCTCCAGCAGCTGGCCTTGCTCCGGTTAATGGCCCGCCGTAATTCCTTTTTTGCGGCCTTATGCTCCGCTGACTTCTCGTTCGCTTCGGCTCGGTTTCACGCCCGTTGGGCGACACGACGGAGCCTCTGACACTTCCTGCGCAGTTCTGTCATCTCTGGTCTCCACCAGTAACCGGCTTTTTCTCGTGGGGGGGCCTACTACTGGGCATAGAAGCCCCACAAGCAGCCCTGATGATGTTCATAGTTGAAGTAGCCAAAGCTTCTGCAGCTACTTCTCTATTCTGGCTACCCTCCTCCAACCTTGCCGCACCCCTCGCTAATTCCCTCTCAAAAGACTCGGTCCTTAACCGCGCTGTGATCCATTTGGCGAATGCTCTGGGAGTCACCCTCTGGTAGGGACCACCGTTGTTGACATCAAACACGATGTATTGGTGGTCACTACCGGTGTATTCTTCAATGACGGAACCGTATAGTAGACAGAGTAGCCAAGACAGCAGTGTCGTGCACGTTACAGCATTAAGAGTATAATACAATTGCACTACAAAGTGAGTACGTAAGTGAATACCATCTTATAAAGAACACAAGTATATTGATTAATCCCCAATGTAGAGGATTGGATCGGGAGAAATGCAGGCGAGTTTGACTTCCATAAAACGCAGTTTTTTTCAGGGCACGGCTGCTACAGGAGCTACCTGCCAGGTTCAGGCACGAGGACACCCCGCAGTGCCCGACATGCCCGGACGCCATCGAGGATCCGGAACATGTGCTCTACCATTGTTCGAGATATAGGGGAGTGTCTGGCTCAGTGCCCCCACCGGAGAGCTTGGTAGAGCACATGACGGAGTCTCCGTCACTTTGGAGAGATGTCCGCCAGCTCATCATAAGCATACAGAGGGATCTGAGATTATGCGAAACTGAGCGGCGAGTGGCGGAGTTAGTGGCGGAGCTAGTGGCCTAGTTAGGCAACCCACCTAAGTGAAGTAATACTATGCGGTGATACCGCCGGGCGTAGGGGTGTGTGTGGGGGGGTGAGTTTAGTACGCATTCATTGACGCATGCAGGTGGCCCGGGCCCCTGTATCTTCAGGAGATTCTCACCTCCGTGGGAAAAATATACAAAATACCGTCGGCCATTTGGAACACAGTTGGAGATTTTTAGTGGCGCTTTTTATGGGCGTGCAAAGATTTTGCAGTTTCACTTTTTTTTTTGGATGTGTTTTTTTATGACGAAGATCGCCGACGGTGTCTCTAACGAATTCTAACGAACTAAATTAAAATTCGAATTTATATATTCCTTAGCACATCTTTTTGCGCTCTGTGTAGGGAGTCATGTAGCATTAGCTGGCCATAAGCGTGGGTGATTTTTGTTGTTGACTTTTGTTTGAAGAATTTAACAGTCACCTCCAGTCATTAGATCGTCAACGTAAAAATCCCTACGAATGATGTTAGTCTATGTTTGAAGTACATAAACTGACTACTAAATGGCGTCGTTTATTGAGTTCTCAGCAATTGCTTGCTTATGCAGAATAGCATATTTCGCAACTACCGGGTTGGCTGACCGCTGCGCTTGTTTGTGTATGCTGTGTAGTTAACGATATTTTTGTCGCTAAGAGTTTTCTGACCTATAGTATCGAATACAAGTTTAATTGTGTCAATAAATATATGGTAATGTGTATTTTCTTGACATATTTTTTATACCCTGATCCCATTAAAAATGGGAAAAAAGGGTATCATGAAGTTGTGCAAAAGTATGTAACAGGCAGAAGGAAGCATCTCCGACCCCATAAAGTATATATATTCTTTATCAGCATCAACAGTCGAGTCGATATAGCCATGTCCGTCTGTCCGTCCGTCCGTCCGTCTCAGAGACTATAAGAGCTAGAGACTCCAGATTTGTAACTTAAGCTCGCCTAATCCCTAGGCAGTACAAGTTTGTTTTCGATTTTCGATAACTCATCCCGTTTCCGATATACACATGGGATCGATAACAATAAAATCTTGAATTTGAAAAAACTTTAGATGACATTTTAATTATTAATCAAAATAATAACAATCTGTGAAATTTTTATTAAAATCGGTTAAGAAACACCGGAGATATGGAACCTTGAAGTTGAGTAGGCAGTATGCAGTATGGTCGTACACACACGCACACATACTTGCAAGCACTGACTGTACGCGTAAAATAAAGGGAACAGGATATCGTCTAGTCGGGATTTCTCGACTAGAGCCTTCTTTCTTGTTATAATTCCGAATTTTATATTTACGAATTTCTTCGTCAATTGAAACTAAGTCCAAACGTCGGGGTTCACCAATGCATGGGAGGTGATGTTGTCCTGGAGTTGTTTTGACGAACTGGTTTGACGAATGTTTCGTGTTCGTATCACGTTGGTCGCCAGTTGAAAGAATGTTGTTTGCCAAATGAAACCCATTGTAAGAAAGGTGATGTTGTCCGTAACGTTGGAGTTGTTTGGCGAGCTGGCTTGAAGAAAAGTCGGGGGTCACCAAAATGTAGGAAAAGTGATACACTTTTCTGGTATGCTGAAAAGAGTTGTGATATGCTACCGGTTCATGTACCAGTAACAAAATGTCGACGCAATCGGTACCTAAACAAATTGGGCTCAACGAAGTGAATACGTAAGAAGTTCTTTTCGTACTGATTTATTGGGTGAAAATGTATGGCTTATATACAGAATTCTTACGCTATAAGGTTTGTTTAGGACTAGTTATGCTATCTACAAATTGACTTAAACAATCAATGATTATCTATGCGTGTACATGTCTTATAATTGTCTTATTTATGACCCTGCCTGTGATACTATCTGCTTACTGCAGGCAGCTGATGGTGTGAAAACATGTTACTAATCGCCAACCATTGCTCGGGTGCATCTGCTTACTGCAGGTATTGCAGTAGATTGGGTGTATCTTCATGGCTGTGTATCTGTGACATCTGCAGCGTACGATTTGCTGCGCTTGGTGAAATCGTACAAAGGCTCTAGTCGTGAAATCCCGACTAGACGACACCCAGATCCCTATACTTTACGAGTACAGTCAGTGCTTGCAAGTATGTGTGTGAGTGCACGCGCATACTACATACTGCATACACAACTTCAATGTCCCATATCTCTGGTGTTTAACCGATTTTAATAAAAATTTCACAGATTGTGATTATTTTGTTAAATGTATCAAAGTTTTCCAAATTCAATGTTTTGTTGTTATCGATCCCATGTGTATATCGGAAACGGGATGAGTTTTCGAAAATCGAAAACAAACTTGTACTGCCTAGGGATTAGGCGAGCTTAAGTTCCAAATCTGGAGTCTCTAGCTCTTATAGTCTCTGAGATCGGTTGGCTCATGCATACGGAAAGACAGACGGACATGGCTATATCGACTCGGTTGTTGATGCTGATCAAGAATATATATGCTTTATGGGGTCGGAGATGCTTTCTTCTGCCTGTTACATACTTTTGCACAAAACCATTATACCCTTTTTCCCATTCCCAATGGGATCAGGGTATAAAAACGAAGCAGTACACAACTTGCGCTTGATTTCAACGAACGCTGCTTGGGCTACTTTATTTAAACAAAATGGACTTTTCTTAACGTTTATCGTTAGTCCCGCTGTGCGTTACTGCGTTGAGACAGCATTTAAATGCTTAAGAGATCGTCAAAATATACAAAAACATGATATGTTAACTCATATAAAATGACTTTGTCCATTAAATTATTGGACGTAGATGTACTAACGGACAGTACAGTCAAGTGACCCAACGATTCCAAGCACCGGAGATACCTTCCGCCCATCCGAGATCGCGAACATGTAGACAAATGACGTAAGATAATTTTTTTAGAGAGCATGCTACTAGTTATAAGGTGGGAAAGATTGTTATATACTGAACATAAGATCCGAAAAGGGTTATGGATAGCATAGTTAGAAAAGCAAGCATGCAGGACTATTGGTAAAAAATGCCTACTACTTCTAATAGGTACAGCAAAGTAAATTTGGTTTATTAGTATGGAAGAATCTATTTCACCATTTATTAGTTTGTGAAAAAAGGTTATTGCTAGCATAGTTCTACGATGATTAAGAGAGGGAAGATTTATTAGTAAAAGTCTACTATTGTCCCAGTTAATACCCCGAAGGGCAAAGAGCAAAAATTGTTTTTGTACCGATTCTATTCTATCCTGATGAGTCCTGTATTTGGGATACCATATACTGTAATCTACACCTAGTCAGGTAATTCCTGTAACAATTTTTCAATTAACGATTTTTTAGAATTGTTAACTCTCTGGTAAGCCACACATGTTTGTTTGACCTGTTTGGCGTTCCATAAGGGACACACAAATCAAATAAAGAATTTAAAGTATTATAAAAATTACTGATTGCCACGTCCAAATTGTCAGACCCGTAGAGGGTAGACCAGTCAGTCAGGGCCAAAAGGCGAGTAAGTTTTGCAAAATCGGTTTTCCGAAATTGACGTACTCGGCTCAAACGATTTCTACTGGAGCATAGCCCCCGGTAGGGTAAAGTGATCGACACCTCCAACGTTGGGTGTTACAAATCCTCTGGATAAAATATGGGTTGTGATCGGGTAATGGATGAGGAGGATGGATCCAAAACAAAAACCAGATCAAGCATTTTATTAAGAGAATTTGGTATATCATTTATTTGATTCAATGACATCCCTAGTAAATTAATCAAGAATTCATTCTGTGCCGAGGGGGTCAGTGCGCCAGAGTCGGGACAAGAAATCCAAGTAACTTCAGCCATATTGAAATCACCGAGAACTATAAGGATATCGCGATCGGAAACATGCAAGAAACAGACAGTATAGCAGACAAATGAGCATCGTAGACAGAGTTATCAGAGGTAGGGGGTATATACGAGCAGGTTATAAAAATACCAACACCATTAAAAGACAACTTAACAGCAACAAGTTCTATATCTATAGAACCACCTACCATTACTGTTTTCGAAGAATAATTTTCATCAACAGAAATAAGCACACCTCCGCCACGTCGAAGCGTACGGATTTTTCTATAGATACAGTATCTGTTGGATACTACTTCAGAATTAAGAATGTCTTGCCTTAACCAAGTTTCAGTTAAGGCAATGACATGAAAAGGAAAAGCAAGGCTATTAAGATATAAACTACTGAGTTTGCTACAAATACCTCTTACGTTTTGATAGCCAAGTACCAAAGAAGCTGTTAGTTTTTTGAACTATCAGAATCGAGAAGAGTTTGAGGCAAAGCTACTGGGGTGGGAGATACAATCGGAGACCGAACTTCGGGAAGAGATTTAGGCAAAGCTACTGGGGTGGGAAATAAAATCGGAGGCCGATTTTTTTCCCTGGTAGTATATTCATTAACAACAATGTGCTCCGGCCAAAACTCTTTGCAACATATTGAGCTAAAGTCTTGACTCGAGACACTGGTTTTAAACGACGAGATATTCCTAGTATAACTAAATTTGAATTTCTCCACCGTGAAATTGGCTTTAGATTTGGCCTTAATATAGACCGTGAAATCTTCTGATGTCAAATCAGGGGGAAGCCTTGAAACAAATACTTGTTTTTTTGGTGGAATTTTAAATTATGTCTTCAACCGAAGATACATTTTTAGCTAATGGAATTTTTGGCTCTTTGGATATGTTTGGTTTGTTTAGTTAAACTGCGTCAACACTACTCACCACCAAAGAGACTGAAGGACCGGGATTAGATGAAACGATATCCATGGGGACAATAACGTTTACATCCGGTATCTCGTTAATTATGGGGACTGGGGCAGAAGAATTGTTTTTTAGTTTGTCTTTATTTTTGTTTTTGGTCTCAGGATTTTTTGGCTGAATTTCAGACATGACCGGTCTTGATGACGGTCCAACATTGGCTTTTTTGCGCTTAGGAGAATCACTCAAAAGATTTTTCTCCAGTTGAGAAATTATCGCACAACTTTTCCAATTGGCCGAAAACTCCCTCAAAGCCAAGCTGAGTCTCCATAAAGTTTGCCATGTCTTTTTTCCGCTCCAAACAAGACCACTTTAAATTAGTGGTGCCCATCAAGTCGATGACTCGGCCGTTAAGACCAGCATCATAAAAGCCATCTATGTATTGGTGCGAACTTGGCAGCCCTTGTAACAGCAGACAACCATTGTTATATAAATTTTTTATTTTATTTATTTATTTTTTTAACAAAATAAAAATAAATAAACAAATAAAAATACAATAAATAAGAGAGAGACACAAAAAAAATTTTTTTTTTTTAAATTAATGATTGAAAATAAATACTGCTCAAAAAAAAAAGAAGTTAAGGACCACCCTAGAGTTGATAGTAAAAATGCGCTTGTAAATACTTACAAACCAAAACACAAAAAAAACGTACCGGCGCGAGCGCAGCAACCGTAAGCAACAACAACGGAATAATTTAAACCGGGACCAGCACCTACACAAAGAGCGCGTGAGATCCAAAAACGGTTTTATGCACAGAGAGCGAGCACAGAAGAACTAAAAGAGTGCAAGTATGAAAATACAAAAACAAAATACTAGCAGGGCAAAGCAAACTAGGTAACTTAAGCAATGAGCTTTTACTGTAGTTCGTTGTTGTATTTTGGTACTTGCAAAATAAATGCTAATAAATTATTTAAATTAATTTTCAAAACTTGGGTTTACAAAACCGATGAAACCCAAAGTCACAAAACTATTTATTTGCACAGAGTCGCGAAATTAAAAACAAACGTAAAAGGCACAAAATCAAAAAGAACGAAGAGCACAAAAAAAAACACGTCCGTTGCTGAGCAAAGAGAGCGAGCGATATTAATCGGCACAAAGTTTGTGGAGCATTCGTAAGGCCAAAAGGCATTCGTTTAAATTGATATAGTGATCGATTTGGAATCGTAAAAGCTGATTTTATGCGTGAGTTTACATCTAAACAAACTTGCCAAAGACTCGTTCTATCTTTTAAATCAATTTTGAATAACCAAGCACTGGAGCAAGTATACTAATAAATCCATCAAGACTTGGCATCGGATACGCATCCTTTGCAGTAACAGCATATAACTTTCGCGGATCTAAGCAAAATCTAATCTTTCCAGGTTTGACAACGAGTGTAACTGGTGAAGACCATGGGGATGTCGTATCACTCGATCAACTTCTTTGCACAATAATTTTTTTTTAGCAGGGGACAAAGGGTAGAACTTTTGTTTAATTGGGTTGGCAAAGTTATCGAAAACCGGGGATCACCCCATTTATTATCTTGACTTTTGTCGGCTCTGAGATAAGGTGTTTAGCCAAGTCTGGACCAATTACGCTCTTATTGGCACCGCTGTCCAAAAGTGCTAAATATGGTTTCCCAAAAACTTCTATCTCAGTAAATGGTCTAATGTCGTACGGTTTGCTTATAATTGAAGATGTTGTGTAAGGATTAAGGCGATGTTTATTATTCTAAAAGCTCCTCAAGCGCAAAATAGAACGAGTCTTTTGAACTGTAACAGTATCCACATTTAAGATGCCTGCTTTGCGCTCTCTATGCTCTCGCAAACGTACATGATACGGCTTAAAAATCTGTGATTGATCTGATATTTCAGATAATTGAATAGGTACGTCAGGTAAATAAGACATGTCTGGTAAGTTTGTTTTACTATCTGTTGGGGCTTGACCTGGTATTGACATATATTTATTATTAATATCCGGCTCGAACGACCGGCTTGATCAGTTTTTCCACTTGTCCACATCCAAATAAATCATATACTTTTTGTTCTATCACTTAAACGTTTTTATTAATAATGTTCGTCACTTAATATATTTAATAACAAAAGATTTATAAGATTAATGGAGATTTTTAGCTATGACTTTTCTGCGTTCATTCGCTCTGTCTTTCATTCTTAGTCGGAAGTCTATTTCTTTTCGACTATCGATCGTGTCACATAAAATATCGGTAGTTTTCTATATACTTCAATACATCGAGTAATTAAATTTCTTACATTTCTTATCGATTACAAAAATAAACTTAAATTTACATATCTTCATCAACATCATGTTGCATTTAGCAATACTTCACATTAATTTACTTGAAGTTTAACAAAATTTGCAACTGATCTCCTATATATTCCTGTTTTTGTCTTAACATCTACTACTCTTATTTTACTTTTATTGTCGATAGGAAGTTGTTTCGTCAAACAATTTATTTTCTTAGTGTAGTAATCTAATTGAATTCCTTTGAGAATGAGTTTTTCTGCTTTAACAATGTCTTCAGGAAGCAATTCTTTGTTTGGTTCAACTTTGATTGCTTTAGTTTTTTTAAATATCTCAGGATCCAAGCAGTGGTTCTGAGAAATCTCATCCACTTCGAAAAACTTTTGGGGTCAGGTAATATTATTAAATTCTGGATGTCTATGGAAACATTTACAAACTCAACTGTCACACACTCATTTGCAGTTTGCTCAAATAGTTTTCCTTTTGGCCATTCAGAACAATCTTTGCCTACACATGTCGCCAATCAGAAACATTTGTCAATTCTTGAATCTCACCCAATCGATGCGCTACAAAAACTTTAAAACGCTTGCTACTCGATTTAAGCCAATACAGAAAAGTTTTTGCGTCAGTCCAGAAGTATGTTTGGTCAATATGTCATTTAAGCCTTACCTTAATTGCTTTACCTAGACGTGCAGCTAGTAAAGCGCCTTGTAGTTCCAGTCTCGGTATTGACATTGGTTTAAGAGGTGCAACTCTCGACTTTGCCAAAATCAATGCACATTTCACTTCATTCCCATTATCAAATCTCAGATAAGCACAGGAAGCATAGGCTAACTTGGATGCATCACAAAACACATGAAGTTGTATATTACAGTTGTCGAGCGACATGTCAGTCATTTGTCGTGTAATATTAAATTTATTAAGTTTTTATAAGTTGTTACAAGTTTTTTTTCCATATGTCATGTTGCTCGTCCGTTATCTCATCATCCCAATTTATACCACTATCCCAAATCATTTGTAATAAAATATTATTTGCTATAAGTAAGTTTGAAAGATAACCTAATGGGTAGAAAACTGACATCGTTACTTTCAATACCTCACGTTTTGTTGGTCGTTTTCCCATCGAAATTCTACTAATGTGAGTATTTATAAATTTTAAATTAAATGTAAATATATCCTTTTCAAGTTCCCACATTAAACCTAAAACTCATTTTTCGGATAAATTTTTAATTTTTCGTTCACATTTGATCACATATTTGATCGACTACTTCTTTTGAATTGGAAATCCAATTACACATTTTGAATCCTGCTTGGCTATGCACATGTGAAACACCTCTTATTAACTGAACTGCTGAATCGATGTCTTCAGCTCCCCCTAGATAATCATCCATATAATGATTTGAAATAATTTCAGAGCAAGCCTTTGGAAACTTATCCTTAAAATCCACTGCATTTCGATTTTTAAAATGCTGTGCAATGCTTGGACTGCATTTTGCACCAAAAAATACTACTTGTAATTCATAAATATCAGGAATTCTCAGATGACCGTTTCCTCGCCACAATATTCGTTGTGCATGTCTATGCTCTTCTCTGGCTCTTTTCTGTAAAAACATCTATTTAATGTAAATGCTATTTTCTTAATACGAAAATTCAATAATACTTTTCATTGTAAAGATCTAATCCCGTCAAGAGACAGTCATTCAGACACTTGCGATTTTGCTGCTGCATCAAAAACAATCATTAACAAGCCAGAGAATTGTTGCTGTTGACTACACCGAAATGAGGTAAATAATATGTTAATGGTGTTATCACGACTGATTGATCCTCATTGAACTTTTTTAAATATCCATTTAATATATGTGACTCAATCATTTCTTGATATTTTATTCCGTATGTCGGATTTTTGTCAATTTTTGTTGTAACTTTCTCGCGATTTCACATTATATTCTTTCCAAAACAATCCTGACTCAAATCTTTTCCGTCTGTTGATGTTGGTTTATCTCCTAGAGAAGTAAGTTCACTTTCAATAGTCCAATAGGATTTTACTAGGTCGTGTAAATACTCAAGTCATCCTTGTCATTTTGTCTATCGTCATTTTGTTCGTTTACAAGAAACGTATGATATGTCTGATTTAGTTGTCTGTCTAAACTTATGTTTCCGTGCACAACCCAACCTAGCAATGTCCTGCTGCTTACTGGACACTTATAAGATTCATGTTTTAACTTGCGTGTAACTATTAATGACCAATTTTCTTGACCTATAAGGATTTTCGGCTGTGCGTTCTGATACGAACACGAATTAAAGTTTTTTAAAAACTTCCAACGTTCGGCTATATCATTTATCTGAACAGTCTGTGAGGGTAAATCAAAAGTTACAAAAGTTACAAAATTTATTCACCTTTGGCCAAAACCTAAGTATTGAGCGACTTTAGCCTTTTTTCAATCCATTTTTATAAAAGTAATATTTTCGGATCATTACTGTTTGATTCTTGATAGAACTGTATAAAAGCAATTCTCTGTGACAAAGGTAGTTTCTCAATCAATTCAGACACCAATGTAGGATTTTGTAAATGATCATTTTCCTCTAGTAAGGACAAAGTATGAATTAAATTAGTAAGAAGATCATTTTGTAAGTCTATCCATTTTATAATCTTTGATTGGTGTAAAACTTTTAACTTGTTCTAATATGTGACGTATTATGTAAGCTGGATCACCAAATCGTTTAATCGTTTTTAATATATTTATTATAATGTTAACATAACAATAGTGCTTGTACAGACTTTGGCACGACCTGTCAATGCCTTCCTTAAGCGATTTATATTTTCATAATTAGTAAATTTACAAATTTCTGTACTATTAACGAACTCCGCATATAATATTGGCCAATCCATTGGGTCACCTGCAAATGCTGGTAGTTCTTGCGATATCGCCTGTCGCGTCAATAACGTTTCGATACCATTAAGACTGTTAACATGATTGTTTTCAATCTTTATTTTCGGCGATTGTCCACCAACAGACTTACTTGTTTAATAGAATTTTCCATCGGGCTCTCCTTGTTCATCGTCGTCATCAGAATCAAGGTCGTCGTCTTGTAGTTGTGCCTGTGTCAATTAATGTTGTAGTTTTAGTTGCCGCTCCTTATATTCCAGCGCTGAACGTTGTTCTTTAAACTGGTGTTGCTCCTTTAAAAATTGAATTTCGTATTGAAGCCTTTGTGATGTTACTGATTGTAAGTTGTCCTCTTGTTGTGAGGTCTGCTGTGCACTGTAGTCACACTGTGCGGCATGTCGCTGCTCCAACTTCTTTGTTGTTACTGCATTTTTGTTTTGTACAATTGGTATTAATGCTTGAATTGCAGTATTGTCGTACTGTTCATCATACTCATCCACCAATGTACTTTCGGCTGCAGGTGTCTCCTGCTGTAGTCGTTTTGATTTTCTAGTCGTCATGATTGCTGTCTACAATCGATTTTTTTATACCCTGATCCCATTAAAAAAGGGTATAATGAAGTTGTGCAAAAGTATGTAACAGGCAGAAGGAAACATCTCCGACCCCATAAAGTATATATATTCTTTATCAGCATCAACAGTCTAGTCGATATAGCCATGTCCATCTGTCCGTCTGTATGTATGAACGCGTCGATCTCAGGGACTATAAGAGCTAGAGACTCCAGATTTGTAACTTAAGCTCGCCTAATCCCTCGGCAGTACAAGTTTGTTTTCGATTTTCGATAACTCATCCCGTTTCCGATATACACATGCGATTGACAACAATAAAATCTTGATATTGAAAAAATTTTAGATGGCATTTGAATTATTAATCAAAATAATACAAATTTCACAGATTTTTTTTTCGGTGTCTGTGTGCATATGCATGTATACCAAGGCGGTTTCGTATACACACAACATGCATGTATGTATGTATGCTTAACTGTTTCGTATGTACATACGCACTGTACTTATGTGGCGTGTTCTTTTATTGCTTTCCACAACGCCAATAAATGGACCACTGCTGTCCACATGCCAGTCAATTGCTCGAAGGACCATATGTTGGGGCTTTACCTGGTATGGACATATATTTATTATTAATATCCGGCTCGAAGGACTATATGTTGGGGCTTTACCTGGTATGGGCATGTATTTATTATTAATATCCGGCTCGAACGACCGGCTTGATCAGTTTTTCCACTTGTCCACATCCAAATAAATCATACAAAAGATTTATAAGATTAATGGAGATTTTTAGCTTTGACCTTTTCTGCGTTCATTCGCTCTGTTTTTCATTCTTAGTCGGAAGTCTATTTCTTTTCGACTATCGATTGTCTCATAAAAAATATCGGTAGTTTTCTATATACTTCAATACATCGAGTAATTACATTTCTTACATTTTTTATCGATTACAAAAATAAACTTATATTTATATATCTTCATCAACACTATCCAAGGCAAATGTCGGATGTTCACCTTCGGAACACAATGAACATCCTTCAATGCGTTTTCGGATTTTGACTGGCAATGACCACAATTTGGCTTGTACAGCTCTAGTTGTCCACATCCATAGCAGAAAACTCGACGTGGTTTTAGACAGTGATGGTATCTGTGACCTTGCTCATCACAGCAACATTTAAGTTTGTCATTTACCGCATATTTCCTCGGCATTGATGTCAGTGTCAGTCAACTCTTCCGGTATGGATCGTAAATTACGAAAGAATTCTTCATGACGATGACACTCCTTGTGAAGAATTGTAAGGTTTGGAGTTTCTACATGAAGAAGTTAATGAATTGATTCGGGCTTTAAATTATGCCTTACTTCGAAACCTAGGTCATTCTCTGACATGGGTTCTCGAAGCTATTGCTAGCATCCCGTCGTTTATGCCTTGCTTGCGACATCGCATGACATTTTTGATATCTCGATCAGTTCGTTGGTCTTGATATCTCTCCCTTCAACAATGGTACGACTCATGCCAACCCATGTGACCCACATTTCTGTGTACCCGCCAATAAAATGAAAGAGCTGGGGCTTTAAAAAGTAAATTCCTAAACTGGTATAACAACTCGAAATTGTTATCAAAATATTGAGAAGTGAGCTAATTGACTTGATAGATAAAGTCTTCAATAAGGATGTCATTCGAAGCCCCTGAAAATTTTATTTTCCAATTCGATATGACATTAGCAATTCTATCTGGATTATCTATCGAAAAATTACTGTTATTATACTTTCTGATACTTCTACTCCAGATTTGGAACTTAAGCTCGCCTAATCCCTAGGCAGTACATGTTTATTTTCGATTTTCGATAACTTATTCTGTTTCGGACTTACTAGAAGATCAACACCTTATAGTAAAAGGGTGCCGTGGAAGGTGCGGACGGCGAGAATTTTGGGACGGTGGCTGAACGCACCACCAGCCACCACAAGTTGCACCTGTCTTGCAAAAAAACAAAGGTTGAACGCACCACCAGCCACCACAAGTTTCACTTGTATGAAAAAAACAACAAAACACTTGATCCACTGTATAACACTTTGCTTGAGCAGCCGGTGCATACAGCACAATTTTAATTCAAATAAGTCAAAGTTGAATCTGGATGTTCGCAGATTAATTTTTAATATGCGTGTCTGCTAGCACGAAAGTTTTGCACTTGTCATAGCGGAAATGCGTTACCCACTGGGTGAAGATAAAACCTGGAAAGAAACCAAATCGATTACCATTGGCCTTTTGCATGGAATCGTCTTAATTCTTTCCCATTTAAGTCTACAATTAAATATATCGATTGACCAAGCTTTTCCTTAATGCGCGCCTGAGTTTCGACTGGAGCTAATTTTGCACTATAAGTAGCGACCACATTACTCAAAGTAAAATTACGCTTGATGACTTCTTGGCCGACTTCAAATGATCGAGGTCAACAACGTAAATCATACGTATTCTGATTTTTCGTATAGGCTTTTGTTAGGTTCTTTTCTATTTTTGAGAGGATATCATGAAACTCATCCGTTCGATTCAGCTGTTGCGTACCATCGCTAAGCGCCTTTAGGTTCCGCAATAACTTATAGTCTTGGCCATGTACTATGTGTTGGCCGAATACTATACGATAAGGCAACATTCCAACCGACTGATTAAGGAAATGCACAATTGACACTGACACTCTGATCAGTACGAATGTAGGCTCTTAGAGCTGCAATTATGGACCGATTCACCCTTTCTGCTGCGTTTGATTGAGGAGCATAAGCTTCGGTGAAAGTATAAAAATCATGGCTCTTAAACTGAGAACCATTATCACTCAATATTATTTCCAAAACATGTAAAAAGCTCATTCCTCCTTGTGAATTTTAAAAAATGTTCAAGTACTATGAAAATGGCAATATTTCTTGTTTTCGTACGTGGAAAAGGTCCGATAAAATCAATATATAGTCTTTGAAAGGGTCTCTCGCTAGACACTTGACTACCCATGGCCGGTTTTAAAGCACAGGTAGGATACTTGGTCGTCTTTCATATGTCACAATTGCCTATATAGCTATATGCCACAATGACTAGACGAAGGCTGATCGTGTGTTTAATGGTCCACTTGTTCACGCAGTGATTCTGGAACATATAGTTTCCAACAATCATCACTACTGTTCTCACTCATAATACTACTTCCTGATAGTTGTCTTCAGACTGAAAAGCATCAGAATCTAAATCTATTACAGGAAAATTATCTAATTCGAGGGTGGCAATGTCGTCAACCTCTTCGTAACACCGGGAAAGCGCATCAGCTACGACATTGTCACTACCTTTTCGATACTTAATATCGAAGGAAAACCCTTGCAATTTAATTGCCTTCGATGTACATGCGAAACTTTTTAATTGCAAAGACAACTGCTAAACATTCCAATTCGGTAACAGTATAGTTACGCTGAGCCTTGTTTAACTTTTTTGACATATATACAAAGAAGCAGCACATTGTAAAAAAAAGGTTTTACATATTTCGGATATATTAAGAACGGAGCAGTGCACAACTTGCGCTTGATTTCGACGAACGCTGCTTGAGCTTGGTCATTCCATTCGATTAATTTTTCCTGCAACAATTCGGTAAGCGGAAAAATTGCAGTTAAATACTGAGATATAAAACGCTGATACCATCCTGTCATCCCTAGAAATCTTCTTAACTTATCAGGGTTAATATGCAAAGTAACTTCTCCAACGACATAGCCAAGATAATCTACTTAAGTTAAGCAAATCTGACTTTTCTTAATGTTTATTGTTAGTCCAGCTTTGCGTAACTGCGTTGAGACAGTATTTAAATGCTTCAAGTGTTCATCGAAACTTGAGGACATTACTAAAAGATCATCAAGGTATACAAAGAAATGAGATTTCAACTGATATGGAATGACTTGGCCCATTAATCGGCACACAGTTTGTGGAGCATTCGTTAGGCCAAAAGGCATCCGTTTGAATTGGTATAGCGGTCGATTTGGAATCGTAAAAGCTGTTTTTATGCGTGAGTTTACATCTAAACGAATTTGCCAAAATGCATTTTTTAAATCGATTTTTGATATGCAACGCACTTGAGAAATCTACTTATAAGTCCATCAAGACTTGGCATCGGATACGCATCCTTTACAGTAATAGCATTTAACTTTCGCGCATCTAAACAGAATCTAACCTTCCCGGGTTTAACAACGAGTGTAACTGGAGAAGACCATGGGGATGTCGGAGCTTCTTTAATGACGCCTAGGGGAAAAGGGTATAATGGTTTTGTGCAAAAGTATGTAACAGGCAGAAGGAAGCATCTCCGACCCCATAAAGTATATATATTCTTGATCAGCATCAACAGCCGAGTCGATATAGCCATGTCCGTCTGTCCGTCCGTCTGTCCGTCTGTCCGTCTGTCCGTCCGTATGTATGAACGCTTCGATCTCAGAAACTATAAAAGCTAGAGACTCAACTTAAGCTCGCCTAATCCCTAATCTTGAGTAGATTCTGAATTTCTTTGTTATTAATAGGTTCTTCACCTGTTGTCCTGATGGTAGCCACCATCGAGGTATTGTAAGGCAAGGCTTCATTAGGGTCTGCAAATGCCTTTTTACTGTCCCTTAGTACTTTTAGAAATGCGTCCCTTAGTGAAGGGGTGCATCTGAACAATTTACGTCAGTGAAATTTACGTCAGTACAGGTGTGAAAGGAAATCTGTTCAGCTTCCGTGCCCCATTTAAGTTGACCAGAAGCTAAGCATAACGATGCCCCCACCCGTTTTAATAGGTCGAGACCGACTATTCCATCGATCATCGATAGGTTCGATAGGAGAAAGAAGGTTGATTTTACGTTGAATAAAGAAACAAAACATTTCTGAGTAATTGCAGTTTTGCCATGAATGGAGTGAATTGAGAAAGGAGTGTCTACCGAGCGGACTCCTCTCAATTCCTTATGTGGTCGGATGAAATTTATTGATGCACGGAATTAAGGACTTTCATATCGACCCCGCTACTCTTCGTCTGATGAAGGGCAGCAGGGATCTACCCTTAAAAAATGCAATACAACTGAGTCATATTTATCTGTCATTGTCGTTTATTTCTGCCGCTGAGTTAGAGGCAGCATTGGGAAACGACTCTGTTCCTTGTGGTTAGATGTGAGGTTAGATGTGGCTGTTCTCTTTTTAAAGTAAGCTAGGGGTTGGTTGGACTGAACATTTGGCTTGCGGTCTTGGCTTTTCGCAAAATTAGCTGCAAACGTATATCTTTCATGTTTCGATTCTATTTCCTGTGCGAGCGCCAGAGCCGAAGGTAAGTCCTTGGGCTTTGCTGCAAAGAGCACGTCGGTAAGACTATACAAACACCCTCAACGCATCACAGCGGAATTTTTCGCACAGGCCCTTCGCTGACGATGACTCATAGGACATAGTAACTTTGTTTGTAACGTTAGTTTTTTCTCGACCTCCTCGTAGTATTGAAATAGATGATGGTCACCTTGTCTTAGCGTGCTTAACTCTTGCTCGATAACATGTATCGGTCGTTTATCGCTACAAGTGAAATCGAGGCGACTTATTATCGCGTCAAAGTTAAATACTGTGCCGAATGAGGACATCATAGCATCAGTGGAACCTTTAATCTTACTCCTTATAATATTGACTGCCTGGTAATGGCGTGAACTACCATTATGTGGTTTGAATATGTGATAAAATTCTTGTACCCCCAAAAAAACGGATAGGCATTTGACAGCATCAAGTGGCCCATCACAACGGACATCGTGTCTTATTTCTACAGCAGCGAGGGGAGCTGTGGGTGCGTTTCTTGAAACTTGAATGCGCAAACTTGAAACGCAAAAATAATATTTAACAGCTAAACAATAAAAAATTTTGTTTGTGCTCTAATCCTTTGTTATTTTTTTTTTTATATTTTTTTTTTAGTTGTCAGCTATAATTTTTAATGAAGTTACTCACACGTGCCGGAGAGATAGTATTGAAATAGATGATGGTCACCTTGTCTTAGCGTGCTTAACTCTTGCTCGATAACATGTATCGGTCGTTTATCGCTATAAGTGAAATCGAGGCGACTTATTATCGCGTCAAAGTTAAATACTGTGCCGAATGAGGACATCATAGCATCAGTGGAACCTTTAATCTTACTCCTTATAATATTGACTGCCTGGTAATGGCGTGAACTACCATTATATGGTTTGAATATGTGATAAAATTCTTGTACCCCCAAAAAAACGGATAGGCATTTGACAGCATCAAGTGGCCCATCACAACGGACATCGTGTCTTATTTCTACAGCAGCGAGGGGAGCTGTGGGTGCGTTTCTTGAAACTTGAATGCGCAAACTTGAAACGCAAAAATAATATTTAACAGCTAAACAATAAAAAATTTTGTTTGTGCTCTAATCCTTTGTTATTTTTTTTTTTATATTTTTTTTTAGTTGTCAGCTATAATTTTTAATGAAGTTACTCACACGTGCCGGAGAGACATTGTTATTAATTTATTTAAGTGTTGCAAAAAGCAATATTATTTTATTATTATTTATTATTATTTATTTATTTATTATTATTTATTATTATTTATTTATTTATTATTATTTTTTTGTTTTGGTTTCTTAAGCCAACTTAAAAAAAAGCTTAACGTGAAATGCCCACTTACATGTTTTTCTTTGATTTGTAACTGCTGGTCCCCCCCAGCTTCGCAGTAGACGTCCTCGTCCAGTTAGTTTTATATTCGGTGAATTGTAGTTTTTTATATTATTTTTTAAAGCGCTGTTGCGCAGCTCAACCAATCGTACCGAAAGGTGAGGCCGATTCACATTTTACTTTTGCTGCCTGTATGAACGAAGGCCAGCAACTGCAGATTTTTTAAGAACTCGTGCCGCTTCGGTGGATAAGTAGTTTTTTTTTTTCTTTTTTTTAAAGCGCTTTGGCGCATCTCAACCAATTGTACCAAAGGGTGAGGTCGATTCAATTTTTATTAAGATCTTAATTTTTTTAGATTCAATCTTGATTATTTATTTTACACGTGGTTTTGTTACAGCAGCTTAGTGTCGTGTCAGATTAAATTCTAAAACGGAAGTGAGTGTGTGACGCTTAAACTAAAGAAGGTTGCTTTCTTATATCGATATACGATATAGTATCGATATTTTTAAAATATCATTACAATTATGTTAACTTGTATATCGAAAACGGGAAGAGTTATCGAAAATCGGAAACAAACGTGTACTGCCTAAGGATAAGGCGAGCTTAATTTCTAAATCTGGAGTCTCTAGCTCTTATAGTCTCTGAGATCGGACATGGCTATATCGACTCGGCTGTTGATGGAGTAGGATACTTTTGCACAAAAACATTGTATCCCATTTTTAATGGGATCAGGGTATAAAAACTGGGTATGAATATCAAATTCTAAATTGAAGAGGAACATGCCGAAAATATTCAGCATGAGCAATCTCAATTCAATTAAAACAGACAAGTTTATCTTAAATATATATCCTGGAATAGAATCGACAAAATCAAGACAAATAATCCGAGAAATACATATTTTAAATTGATTAAGGAACGCGAAAAATATTCAACGTATAACTAATAGATCTAATCTGTTGGTCTGACTCCGAAAATATTCAGACAGTCAGCTATTCCTAACCAGATAAGAAATATTTTCTGAATCTAAATAAAATTTTTGGATAATTATTGATTTTGATGGGAAAGGGGGTGTCGGTAACCTCGGCTGTTATTTTATTATTAATACCTTCGAGCAACACGTTCGGGTATTATTTTATTATTTATTTAAAAACCTCGGGCCACACGTTCGGGCGCCATTTTATTATGTAAATACCTTCGGGCCGCACGTTGGGCGCCATTTTATTAAATATGTAACATGCACGACACTGCTGTCTTGGCTATTCTCTGTGTACTATACGTTTCCGGCCGTGCTCAGGGAAATTGGGGTGGGGTCTTTGAAATGGCCATTTATTTGACACGCTGTTCTTCTTTCTGTGCCCTCCCTACCTGTAGAATCGATTGAACTTGTGGGATTCTATCCTGTTAATGTTAATGCGTGTGAATTAGATTACGTGCCCAAATTAACAAGATTTTAATTTCTCATATTCAACATTTACTTTATAATGTCTTAATATAAAATTCATTTTGGTGTTCTTATCTTTCTAATGTGCTCTATATTATTTTTATACCTTGATCCCATTAAAATGGGAAAAAGGGTATAATGGTTTTGTGCAAAAGTATGTAACAGGCAGAAGGAAGCTTCTCCGACCTTATAAAGTATATATATTCTTGATCAGCATCAACAGTCGAGTCGATATAGCCATGTCCGTCTGTCCTTCCGTATGTATGAGCCAACCTATCTCAAAGATTTTAAGAGCTAGAGACTCCAGATTTGGAACTTAAGCTCGCCTAATCCCTAGGCAGTACAAGTTTGTTTCCGATTTTCGATAGCTCATCCCGTTTCCGATATACACATGGGATCGATAACCATAAAATTTGAGATGGCATTTGAAAATTTTAATCAAAATAATAACAATCTGTGAAATTTTTATTAAAATCGGTTAAGAAACACCGGAGATATGGAACCTTGAAGTTTAGTATGCAGTATGCAGTATGTGCGTACATACACACAAACACTGACTGTACGCGCAAATTATAGGGTTCAGGGTTTAGTCGTCTAGTTGGGATTTCTCGACTAGAGCCTTCTCACTTGTGTTTAGTTGCTAAACTCAGTAATCATGGCGGTCCGCAGTGCTGAAGATTTAGTAGCCTTAGTTGGTAACGCTAACGAGGCAGTATCGTGTGTCATCTGCAATGACACTAGTGCCGAGACGGTATTTACGGAAACTAGTTGTAGACATCGTTTTCATAAACTATGTTTGTCACAATGGTTACGTATTCACAACAACTGCCCAAAATGTAAGCAGCCGTTTACTGTATCGCAGAGTTTGGAAAATATCACTGCTCGACCGAAAACTAATTCCGGTAGCACAGGAAGTAGATGTCGTGCTTCTGCCGTCAATCAATCAGGGCCTGGTTCACGTAGACCAGTTACGAGAGCTATTAATCGCAACACAAAAAATTTGCAGTTTGGAGGTAATGCAAGCAATAGTGTAGTGGAAAATGTAGAAATTTCAGAAAATCGTATACAGCAGAGTTCCTTGGAAGGTTTTCGTAGTAGTATTGCTTCATCTGTGGCTGATCAAATTAGTTCTGCAACTCGAAATTTTAGTTTGTCTTCCTCCGCTAGAGAGAATCGAGACGAACCTCAGCTATAATGGGAAAATGACATCCAGCTCAACTTTTCGAGAGATAGGCGTGTACCATCTCGCGAGAATAATAACAGTAATTTTTCGAGAGATGGTCCAGATAGAATTGCTAATGTCATCGAATTTTCATGGGCTTCCAATGACATCCTTATTGACATCCATATTATCAAGTAGATTGTCTCACTTCTCAATATTTTGATAACAATTTCGAAATGTTATACCAGTTTGGGAACTTACTTTTTAAAGGCCCCCCCTTTTTCATTTTATTGGCGGGTACACAGAACTGTGGGTCACATTGGATGACATGAGTTGTGCCACCGTTTAAGGGAGAGATATCAAGACCAACGAACTGATCGAGATATCAAAAATGTCATGCGATGTCGCAAGCAAGGCGTAAACGAAAGTTTTGATGAGTTCCTTGACGCGATGTTAGCAAAATCTGATTCTCTTCGAAAACCCATGTAAGAGCAATCTCTTAACCTAACTATCGAAGTAAGGCATAATTTAAAGCCTGAATTAATTCAGGAACTTCTTCATGTAGAAACTCCAAATCTTGCAATTCTTCGCAAGGAGTGTCATCGTCATAAAGAATTCTTTCGTAATTTACGATCCAAACCGGTAGTTCGAACAAACGTGCCGAAGCGTTATGTTAACGAAGTGGTGAGTCAAGAAGCGACTGAAGAGTTGACTGACACTGACATCAATGATGAGAAAATATGCGCCCTTCGGGTAAACGACAAACTTGGATGTGGACAACTCATTGCCAAACAAAATCGGAAAACGCATTGAAGGATGTTCATTGAGTTCCGAAAGCGAACATCCGACATTACCATACATTTCTTATTTACTTGACGTACCCATTCAATTATCTGAAATATCAGATCAATCTCAGATTTTTAAGCCGTATCATGTACGTTTGCGAGAGCATAGAGAGCGCAGAGCAGGCATCTTAAATGTGGATACTGTTACAGTTCAAAAGACTCGTTCTATTTTGCGCTTGAGGAGCTTTTAGAATAATAAACATCGCCTTAATCTTTACACAACATCTTCAATTATAAGCAAACCGTTCGACATTAGACCCTTTACTGAGATAGAAGTTTTTGGGAAACCATATTTAACACTTTTGGACAGTTTAGTGCATATACCTTGTAAGGGTTCGATGAGAATCGACCTAAATTTACTTTAATAATTATTAATTTAATTATTATTATTATAATTTAAATTTGAAATCAAACCTAAACGGCGATTTGACCGGCAAGATTCAAAGTCTGGCAACCCCAACCGTCAGCTGAGCTGCAGGCAAGTCTGGCAGCTTTTAACGATCGACATGCAAGTCTGCACGGCTGCGCTATCAACACATGCACCGGCAGCTTCACGCATTTCCGCTATGACAAGTGCAAAACTTTCGTACTAGCAGACGCACATATTAAAAGTTAATCTGTGAACATTTAGATTCAAGTTGGACTTATTTCAATTAAAATTGTGCTATATGCACCGGCTGCTCAAGCAAAGATTGCTGCAGCAAATATTGCCGGGAGGGATACATTTTTGTGCCGTTTCAACCTTTGTTTTTTGCAAGGTAAGCTTGTGCCAAAAGTGTTGTACAGTGGGTCAAGTGTTTTGTTGTTTTTTTCAGACAAGTGAAACTTGTGGTGGCTGGCCGTTACCTTAAACGAACTAAGCGATGGTAACTGCGATGCGTTTTGAGGATATTTGGTATCGAAGGAAAAAGTTTTGAGTTTAATATTTAACGAATTTTTATACTTATGATTTTTGTAACCTTTACTTTAAAGTCATACGCAATACACATGCATAGGACTGCTGACATCGATAGATTTTGCGTGAGTATGGCCTAGCCGAAAACAAAGATAGATGCAGTGTGAATTAAAGAAAAAAAAAAATGATTAAGAAAATTTAAAAACAAAAACATAAGAAATCCGAACAAATAGATAAGACAAAGACAAACAAACAACAAAGCGCACATTAGGAAATAGAGTTTAAAATAAATAATAAATTTAGTTTATAGAAATTATACATATACAAATTCTAAGTGTAAAAATAGTGTTAGAAAAATTAGTTTAATCAGAAACAAAAGCACAAAATGAAGTTAGTATTAAGCCATTATAAAGTAAATATCGAGAATGAGTAAGGTTACCGACACAAATCAATAATGGTCCAAAAACTTTAAACAGTTTCAGAAAATATTTCTTATCTGGTTAGGAATAGCTGACTGTCTGAATATTTTCGGAGTCAGACCAACAGATTAGATCTATTAGTTATACGTTGGATTATTAGTCTTGATTTTGTCGGTTCTATTCCAGGATTTATATTTAAAATAAAATAATCTGTTGTAATAGAATCGAGATGGCTCATGCTGGATATATTCGGCATGTTTCTCTTCAATTTAGAATTGGATATTCATACCCAGTTTGTAAGTTAGACCCGATTAAGATATGTGGAAAACAAATGTTATTGCGTGTGAAAGAGTATGGCTAAGTTCCGCAAGATTAAAGTTTATCGTATAGCTTTTATCTTACTGCTTAGAGCCTATCGCTTTTATCGATCGTATCGCACATATCGTATCGCATATTTTGTATTTCTGTTAGTAGCTAAACTCAGTAGTCATGGCGGTGGTCCGTAGTGCTGAAGATTTAGTAGCCTTAGTTGGTAACGCTAACGAGGCCGTATCATGTGTAACATGTAACGACACTAGTGCCGAGACGGTATTTACGGAAACTAGTTGTAGACATCGTTTTCATAAACTATGTTTGTCTCAATGGTTGCGTAATCACAACGACTGCCCAAAGAGTAAGCAGCCGTTCACTGTATCGCAGAGTTTATTGGTGCAAACTTGGCTTAACACCTTATCTCAGAGCCGATAAGAGTCGACAGCCGATGGTCAGAAGCAGGTAGTGGCAGGTTTCTTCTTTCCATCAAACAAAATGTTATATGTGGAATGGATTTTTGTAAAGCCTTTGGCATTTCAATCCAATCTGCATATGTTGTGAATGATGCCCAACCACTAAAGCAAAAGTTTTATACTTTGTCCCCTGCTAAAGAAAAATTATTATGTGAAGAAGTTGATCGAATGATACAACTAGGCGTCATTAAAGAAGCTCCGACATCCCCATGGTCTTCTCGAGTTACACTCGTTGTTAAGCCCGGGAAGGTTAGATTCTGTTTAGATGCGCGAAAGTTAAATGCTATTACTGTAAAGGATGCGTATCCGATGCCAAGTCTTGATGGACTTATAAGTAGATTTCTCAAGTGCGTTGCATATCAAAAATCGATTTAAAAAATGCATTTTGGCAAATTCGTTTAGATGTAAACTCACGCATAAAAACAGCTTTTACGATTCCAAATCGACCGCTATACCAATTCAAACGGATGCCTTTTGGCCTAACGAATGCTCCACAAACTGTGTGCCGATTAATGGGCCAAGTCATTCCATATCAGTTAAAATCTCATTTCTTTGTATACCTTGATCTTTGTATACCTTGATGATCTTTTAGTAATGTCCTCAAGTTTCGATGAACACTTGAAGCATTTAAATACTGTCTCAACGCTGTTAAGCAAAGCTGGACTAACAGTAAACATTAAGAAAAGTCAGATTTGCTTAACTAAAGTAGATTATCTTGGCTATGTCGTTGGAGAAGTTACTTTGCATATAAACCCTGATAAGATTCAAGCTGTGGGTGAATTCCCCGTCCCAAAAACGCCCAAGCAGTTAAGAAGATTTCTAGGGATGACAGGATGGTATCAGCGTTTTATATCTCAGTATTTAACTGCAATTTTTCCGCTTACCGAATTGTTGCAGGAAAAATTAATCGAATGGAATGACCAAGCTCAAGCAGCGTTCGTCGAAATCAAGCGCAAGTTGTGCACTGCTCCGTTCTTAATATATCCGAAATATGTAAAACCTTTTTTTTACAATGTGCTGCTTCTTTGTATATATGTCAAAAAAGTTAAACAAGGCTCAGCGTAACTATACTGTTACCGAATTGGAATGTTTAGCAGTTGTCTTTGCAATTAAAAAGTTTCGCATGTACATCGAAGGCAATTAAATTGCAAGGGTTTTCCTTCGATATTAAGTATCGAAAAGGTAGTGACAATGTCGTAGCTGATGCGCTTTCCCGGTGTTACGAAGAGGTTGACGACATTGCCACCCTCGAATTAGATAATTTTCCTGTAATAGATTTAGATTCTGATGCTTTTCAGTCTGAAGACAACTATCAGGAAGTAGTATTATGAGTGAGAACAGTAGTGATGATTGTTGGAAACTATATGTTCCAGAATCACTGCGTGAACAAGTGGACCATTAAACACACGATCAGCCTTCGTCTAGTCATTGTGGCATATAGCTATATAGGCAATTGTGACATATGAAAGACGACCAAGTATCCTACCTGTGCTTTAAAACCGGCCATGGGTAGTCAAGTGTCTAGCGAGAGACCCTTTCAAAGACTATATATTGATTTTATCGGACCTTTTCCACGTACGAAAACAAGAAATATTGCCATTTTCATAGTACTTGACCATTTTTTAAAATTCACAAGGAGGAATGAGCTTTTTACATGTTTTGGAAATAATATTGAGTGATAATGGTTCTCAGTTTAAGAGCCATGATTTTTATACTTTCACCGAAGCTTATGCTCCTCAATCAAACGCAGCAGAAAGGGTGAATCGGTCCATAATTGCAGCTCTAAGAGCCTACATTCGTACTGATCAGAGTGTCAGTGTCAATTGTGCATTTCCTTAATCAGTCGGTTGGAATGTTGCCTTATCGTATAGTATTCGGCCAACACATAGTACATGGCCAAGACTATAAGTTATTGCGGAACCTAAAGGCGCTTAGCGATGGTACGCAACAGCTGAATCGAACGGATGAGTTTCATGATATCCTCTCAAACATAGAAAAGAACCTAACAAAAGCCTATACGAAAAATCAGAATACGTATGATTTACGTTGTTGACCTCGATCATTTGAAGTCGGCCAAGAAGTCATTAAGCGTAATTTTACTTTGAGTAATGTGGTCGCTACTTATAGTGCAAAATTAGCTCCAGTCGAAACTCAGGCGCGCATTAAGGAAAAGCTTGGTCAATCGATATATTTAATTGTAGACTTAAATGGGAAAGAATTAAGACGATTCCATGCAAAAGGCCAATGGTAATCGATTTGGTTTCTTTCCAGGTTTTATCTTCACCCAGTGGGTAACGCATTTCCGCTATGACAAGTGCAAAACTTTCGTGCTAGCAGACACGCATATTAAAAATTAATCTGCGAACATCCAGATTCAACTTTGACTTATTTGAATTAAAATTGTGCTGTATGCACCGGCTGCTCAAGCAAAGTGTTATACAGTGGATCAAGTGTTTTGTTGTTTTTTTCATACAAGTGAAACTTGTGGTGGCTGGTGGTGCGTTCAACCTTTGTTTTTTTGCAAGACAGGTGCAACTTGTGGTGGCTGGTGGTGCGTTCAGCCACCGTCCCAAAATTCTCGCCGTCCGCACCTTCCACGGCACCCTTTTACTATAAGGTGTTGATCTTCTAGTAAGTCCGAAACAGAATAAGTTATCGAAAATCGAAAATAAACATGTACTGCCTAGGGATTAGGCGAGCTTAAGTTCCAAATCTGGAGTAGAAGTATCAGAAAGTATAATAACAGTAATTTTTCGATAGATAATCCAGATAGAATTGCTAATGTCATATCGAAATGGAAAATAAAATTTTCAGGGGCTTCGAATGACATCCTTATTGAAGACTTTATCTATCAAGTCAATTGTCTCACTTCTCAATATTTTGATAACAATTTCGAGTTGTTATACCAGTTTAGGAATTTACTTTTTAAAGCCCCAGCTCTTTCATTTTATTGGCGGGTACACAGAACTGTGGGTCACATGGGTTGGCATGAGTCGTACCATTGTTGAAGGGAGAGATATCAAGACCAACGAACTGATCGAGATATCAAAAATGTCATGCGATGTCGCAAGCAAGGCATAAACGACGGGATGCTAGCAATAGCTTCGAGAACCCATGTCAGAGAATGACCTAGGTTTCGAAGTAAGGCATAATTTAAAGCCCGAATCAATTCATTAACTTCTTCATGTAGAAACTCCAAACCTTACAATTCTTCACAAGGAGTGTCATCGTCATGAAGAATTCTTTCGTAGTTTACGATCCATACCGGAAGAGTTGACTGACACTGACATCAATGCCGAGGAAATATGCGGTAAATGACAAACTTAAATGTTGCTGTGATGAGCAAGGTCACAGATACCATGACTGTCTAAAACCACGTCGAGTTTTCTGCTATGGATGTGGACAACTAGAGCTGTACAAGCCAAATTGTGGTCATTGCCAGTCAAAATCCGAAAACGCATTGAAGGATGTTCATTGTGTTCCGAAGGTGAACATCCGACATTTGCCTTGGATAGTGTTGATGAAGATATATAAATATAAGTTTATTTTTGTAATCGATAAAAAATGTAAGAAATGTAATTACTCGATGTATTGAAGTATATAGAAAACTACCGATATTTTTTATGAGACAATCGATAGTCGAAAAGAAATAGACTTCCGACTAAGAATGAAAAACAGAGCGAATGAACGCAGAAAAGGTCAAAGCTAAAAATCTCCATTAATCTTATAAATCTTTTGTATGATTTATTTGGATGTGGACAAGTGGAAAAACTGATCAAGCCGGTCGTTCGAGCCGGATATTAATAATAAATACATGCCCATACCAGGTAAAGCCCCAACATATAGTCCTTCGAGCCGGATATTAATAATAAATATATGTCCATACCAGGTAAAGCCCCAACATATGGTCCTTCGAGCAATTGACTGGCATGTGGACAGCAGTGGTCCATTTATTGGCGTTGTGGAAAGCAATAAAAGAACACGCCACATAAGTACAGTGCGTATGTACATACGAAACAGTTAAGCATACATACATACATGCATGTTGTGTGTATACAAAACCGCCTTGGTATACATGCATATGCACACAGACACCGAAAAAAAAATCTGTGAAATTTGTATTATTTTGATTAATAATTCAAATGCCATCTAAAATTTTTTCAATATCAAGATTTTATTGTTGTCAATCGCATGTGTATATCGGAAACGGGATGAGTTATCGAAAATCGAAAACAAACTTGTACTGCCGAGGGATTAGGCGAGCTTAAGTTACAAATCTGGAGTCTCTAGCTCTTATAGTCTCTGAGATCGACGCGTTCATACATACAGACGGACAGATGGACATGGCTATATCGACTAGACTGTTGATGCTGATAAAGAATATATATACTTTATGGGGTCGGAGATGCTTCCTTCTGCCTGATACATACTTTTGCACAACTTCATTATACCCTTTTTTAATGGGATCAGGGTATAAAAAAAACGATTGTAGACAGCAATCATGACGACTAGAAAATCAAAACGACTACAGCAGGAGACACCTGCAGCCGAAAGTACATTGGTGGATGAGTATGATGAACAGTACGACAATACTGCAATTCAAGCATTAACACCAATTGTACAAAACAAAAATGCAGTAACAACAAAGAAGTTGGAGCAGCGACATGCCGCACAGTGTGACTACAGTGCACAGCAGACCTCACAACAAGAGGACAACTTACAATCAGTAACATCACAAAGGCTTCAATACGAAATTCAATTTTTAAAGGAGCAACACCAGTTTAAAGAACAACGTTCAGCGCTGGAATATAAGGAGCGGCAACTAAAACTACAACATTAATTGACACAGGCACAACTACAAGACGACGACCTTGATTCTGATGACGACGATGAACAAGGAGAGCCCGATGGAAAATTCTATTAAACAAGTCTGTTGGTGGACAATCGCCGAAAATAAAGATTGAAAACAATCATGTTAACAGTCTTAATGGTATCGAAACGTTATTGACGCGACAGGCGATATCGCAAGAACTACCAGCATTTGCAGGTGACCCAATGGATTGGCCAATATTATATGCGGAGTTCGTTAATAGTACAGAAATTTGTAAATTTACTAATTATGAAAATATAAATCGCTTAAGGAAGGCATTGACAGGTCGTGCCAAAGTCTGTACAAGCACTATTGTTATGTTAACATTATAATAAATATATTAAAAACGATTAAACGATTTGGTGATCCAGCTTACATAATACGTCACATATTAGAACAAGTTAAAAGTTTTACACCAATCAAAGATGATAAAATGGATAGACTTACAAAATGATCTTCTTACTAATTTAATTCATACTTTGTCCTTACTAGAGGAAAATGATCATTTACAAAATCCTACATTGGTGTCTGAATTGATTGAGAAACTACCTTTGTCACAGAGAATTGCTTTTATACAGTTCTATCAAGAATCAAACAGTAATGATCCGAAAATATTACTTTTATAAAAATGGATTGAAAAAAGGCTAAAGTCGCTCAATACTTAGGTTTTGGCCAAAGGTGAATAAATTTTGTAACTTTTGTAACTTTTGATTTACCCTCACAGACTGTTCAGATAAATGATATAGCCGAACGTTGGAAGTTTTTAAAAAACTTTAATTCGTGTTCGTATCAGAACGCACAGCCGAAAATCCTTATAGGTCAAGAAAATTGGTCATTAATAGTTACACGCAAGTTAAAACATGAATCTTATAAGTGTCCAGTAAGCAGCAGGACATTGCTAGGTTGGGTTGTGCACGGAAACATAAGTTTAGACAGACAACTAAATCAGACATATCATACGTTTCTTCTAAACGAACAAAATGACGATAGACAAAATGACAAGGATGACTTGAGTATTTACACGACCTAGTAAAATCCTATTGGACTATTGAAAGTGAACTTACTTCTCTAGGAGATAAACCAACATCAACAGACGGAAAAGATTTGAGTCAGGATTGTTTTGGAAAGAATATAATGTGAAATCGCGAGAAAGTTACAACAAAAATTGACAAAAATCCGACATACGGAATAAAATATCAAGAAATGATTGAGTCACATATATTAAATGGATATTTAAAAAAGTTCAATGAGGATCAATCAGTCGTGATAACACCATTAACATATTATTTACCTCATTTCGGTGTAGTCAACAGCAACAAGCCAGAGAAATTAATGATTGTTTTTGATGCAGCAGCAAAATCGCAAGTGTCTGAATGACTGTCTCTTGACGGGATTAGATCTTTACAATGAAAAGTATTATTGAATTTTCGTATTAAGAAAATAGCATTTACATTAAATAGATGTTTTTACAGATAAGAGCCAGAGAAGAGCATAGACATGCACAACGAATATTGTGGCGAGGAAATGGTCATCTGAGAATTCCTGATATTTATGAATTACAAGTAGTATTTTTTGGTGCAAAATGCAGTCCAAGCATTGCACAGCATTTTAAAAATCGAAATGCAGTGGATTTTAAGGATAAGTTTCCAAAGGCCTGCTCTGAAATTATTTCAAATCATTTTATGGATGATCATCTAGGACGTCTGAAGACATCGATTCAGCAGTTCAGTTAATAAGAGGTGTTTCACATGTGCATAGCCAAGCAGGATTCAAAATGTGTAAATGGATTTCCAATTCAAAAGAAGTAGTCGATCAAATATGTGATAAATGTGAACAAAAAATTAAAAATTTATCCGAAAAATGAGTTTTAGGTTTAATGTGGGAACTTGAAAAGGATATATTTACATTTAATTTAAAATTTATAAATACTCACATTAGTAGAATTTCGATGGGAAAACGACCAACAAAACGTGAGGTATTGAAAGTAACGATGTCAGTTTTCTACCCATTAGGTTATCTTTCAAACTTACTTATAGCAAATAATATTTTATTACAAATGATTTGGGATAGTGGTATAAATTGGGATGATGAGATAACGGACGAGCAACATGACATATGGAAAAAAAACTTGTAACAACTTATAAAAACTTAATAAATTTAATATTACACGACAAATGACTGACATGTCGCTCGACAACTGTAATATACAACTTCATGTGTTTTGTGATGCATCCAAGTTAGCCTATGCTTCCTGTGCTTATCTGAGATTTGATAATGGGAATGAAGTGAAATGTGCATTGATTTTGGCAAAGTCGAGAGTTGCACCTCTTAAACCAATGTCAATACCGAGACTGGAACTACAAGGCGCTTTACTAGCTGCACGTCTAGGTAAAGCAATTAAGGTAAGGCTTAAATGACATATTGACCAAACATACTTCTGGACTGACGCAAAAACTTTTCTGTATTGGCTTAAATCGAGTAGCAAGCGTTTTAAAGTTTTTGTAGCGCAACGATTGGGTGAGATTCAAGAATTGACAAATGTTTCTGATTGGCGACATGTGTAGGCAAAGATTGTTCTGAATGGCCAAAAGGAAAACTATTTGAGCAAACTGCAAATGAGTGTGTGACAGTTGAGTTTGTAAATGTTTCCATAGACATCCAGAATTTAATAATATTACCTGACCCCAAAAGTTTTTCGAAGTGGATGAGATTTCTCAGAACCACTGCTTGGATCCTGAGATATTTAAAAAAACTAAAGCAATCAAAGTTGAACCAAACAAAGAATTGCTTCCTGAAGACATTGTTAAAGCAGAAAAACTCATTCTCAAAGGAATTCAATTAGATTACTACACTAAGAAAATAAATTGTTTGACGAAACAACTTCCTATCGACAATAAAAGTAAAATAAGAGTAGTAGATGTTAAGACAAAAACAGGAATATATAGGAGATCAGTTGCAAATTTTGTTAAACTTCAAGTAAATTAATGTGAAGTATTGCTAAATGCAACATGATGTTGATGAAGATATGTAAATTTAAGTTTATTTTTGTAATCGATAAGAAATGTAAGAAATTTAATTACTCGATGTATTGAAGTATATAGAAAACTACCGATATTTTATGTGACACGATCGATAGTCGAAAAGAAATAGACTTCCGACTAAGAATGAAAGACAGAGCGAATGAACGCAGAAAAGTCATAGCTAAAAATCTCCATTAATCTTATAAATCTTTTGTTATTAAATATATTAAGTGATGAACATTATTAATAAAAACGTTTAAGTGATTGAACAAAAAGTATATGATTTATTTGGATGTGGACAAGTGGAAAAACTGATCAAGCCGGTCGTTCGAGCCGGATATTAATAATAAATATATGTCAATACCAGGTCAAGCCCCAACAGATAGTAAAACAAACTTACCAGACATGTCTCATTTACCTGACGTACCTATTCAATTATCTGAAATATCAGATCAATCACAGATTTTTAAGCCGTATCATGTACGTTTGCGAGAGCATAGAGAGCGCAAAGCAGGCATCTTAAATGTGGATACTGTTACAGTTCAAAAGACTCGTTCTATTTTGCGCTTGAGGAGCTTTTAGAATAATAAACATCGCCTTAATCCTTACACAACATCTTCAATTATAAGCAAACCGTACGACATTAGACCATTTACTGAGATAGAAGTTTTTGGGAAACCATATTTAGCACTTTTGGACAGCGGTGCCAATAAGAGCGTAATTGGTCCAGACTTGGCTAAACACCTTATCTCAGAGCCGACAAAAGTCAAGATAATAAATGGGGTGATCCAGACAGCCGATGGCCAGAAGCAGATAGTGGCAGGTTTAGTGCATATTCCTGTAGCGTTCAATTCGTTAAAAACAGATTTCGAATTTTTGGTTGTACCTTCCATCAAACAAAATGTAATATGTGGAATGGATTTTTGGAAAGCCTTTGGCATTTCAATCCAATCTGCATATGTGGTGAATAAAATAAAAGGCACCAATGAAGAAATTTCTAACAAAGACGAACTTGATTCTGTTCAAAAAAAAAAATTACAATCGGTTATCGATAACTTTGCCAACCCAATTAAACAAAAGTTCTACCCTTTGTCCCCTGCTAAAAAAAAATTATTGTGCAAAGAAGTTGATCGAGTGATACGACATCCCCATGGTCTTCACCAGTTACACTCGTTGTCAAACCTGGAAAGATTAGATTTTGCTTAGATCCGCGAAAGTTAAATGCTGTTACTGCAAAGGATGCGTATCCGATGCCAAGTCTTGATGGATTTATTAGTATACTTGCTCCAGTGCTTGGTTATTCAAAATTGATTTAAAAGATAGAACGAGTCTTTGGCAAATTTGTTTAGATGTAAACTCACGCATAAAATCAGCTTTTACGATTCCAAATCGATCACTATATCAATTTAAACGAATGCCTTTTGGCCTTACGAATGCTCCACAAACTTTGTGCCGATTAATATCGCTCGCTCTCTTTGCTCAGCAACGGACGTGTTTTTTTTTGTGCTCTTCGTTCTTTTTGATTTTGTGCCTTTTACGTTTGTTTTTAATTTCGCGACTCTGTGCAAATAAATAGTTTTGTGACTTTGGGTTTCATCGGTTTTGTAAACCCAAGTTTTGAAAATTAATTTAAATAATTTATTAGCATTTATTTTGCAAGTACCAAAATACAACAACGAACTACAGTAAAAGCTCATTGCTTAAGTTACCTAGTTTGCTTTGCCCTGCTAGTATTTTGTTTTTGTATTTTCATACTTGCACTCTTTTAGTTCTTCTGTGCTCGCTCTCTGTGCATAAAACCGTTTTTGGATCTCACGCGCTCTTTGTGTAGGTGCTGGTCCCGGTTTAAATTATTCCGTTGTTGTTGCTTACGGTTGCTGCGCTCGCGCCGGTACGTTTTTTTTGTGTTTTGGTTTGTAAGTATTTACAAGCGTATTTTTACTATCAACTCTAGGGTGGTCCTTAACTTCTTTTTTTTTTTGAGCAGTATTTATTTTCAATCATTAATTTAAAAAAAAAAAATTTTTTTTTGTGTCTCTCATTTATTTATTGTATTTTTATTTGTTTATTTATTTTTATTTTGTTAAAAAAATAAATAAATAAAATAAAAAATTTATATAACAATGGTTGTCTGCTGTTACAAGGGCTGCCAAGTTCGCACCAATACATAGATGGCTTTTATGATGCTGGTCTTAACGGCCGAGTCATCGACTTGATGGGCACCACTAATTTAAAGTGGTCTTGTTTGGAGCGGAAAAAAGACATGGCAAACTTTATGGAGACTCAGCTTGGCTTTGAGGGAGTTTTCGGCCAATTGGAAAAGTTGTGCGATAATTTCTCAACTGGAGAAAAATCTTTTGAGTGATTCTCCTAAGCGCAAAAAAGCCAATGTTGGACCGTCATCAAGACCGGTCATGTCTGAAATTCAGCCAAAAAATCCTGAGACCAAAAACAAAAATAAAGACAAACTAAAAAACAATTCTTCTGCCCCAGTCCCCATAATTAACGAGATACCGGATGTAAACGTTATTGTCCCCATGGATATCGTTTCATCTAATCCCGGTCCTTCAGTCTCTTTGGTGGTGAGTAGTGTTGACGCAGTTTAACTAAACAAACCAAACATATCCAAAGAGCAAAAAATTCCATTAGCTAAAAATGTATCTTCGGTTGAAGACATAATTTAAAATTCCACCAAAAAAACAAGTATTTGTTTCAAGGCTTCCTTCTGATTTGACATCAGAAGATTTCACGGTCTATATTAAGGCCAAATCTAAAGCCAATTTCACGGTGGAGAAATTCAAATTTAGTTATACTAGGAATATCTCGTCGTTTAAAACCAGTGTCTCGAGTCAAGACTTTAGCTCAATATGTTGCAAAGAGTTTTGGCCGGAGCACATTGTTGTTAATGAATATACTACCAGGAAAAAAAATCGGCCTCCGATTTTATTTCCCACCCCAGTAGCTTTGCCTAAATCTCTTCCCGAAATTCGGTCTCCGATTGTATCTCCCACCCCAGTAGCTTTGCCTCAAACTCTTCTCGATTCTGATAGTTCAAAAAACTAACAGCTTCTTTGGTACTTGGCTATCAGAACGTAAGAGGTATTTGTAGCAAACTCAGTAGTTTATATCTTAATAGCCTTGCTTTTCCTTTTCATGTCATTGCTTTAACTGAAACTTGGTTAAGGCAAGACATTCTTAATTCTGAAGTAGTATCCAACAGATACTGTATCTATAGAAAAATCCGTACGCTTCGACGTGGCGGAGGTGTGCTTATTTCTGTTGATGAAAATTATTCTTCGAAAACAGTAATGGTAGGTGGTTCTATAGATATAGAACTTGTTGCTGTTAAGTTGTCTTTTAATGGTGTTGGTATTTTTATAACCTGCTCGTATATACCCCTACCTCTGATAACTCTGTCTACGATACTCATTTGTCTGCTATACTGTCTGTTTCTTGCATGTTTCCGATCGCGATATCCTTATAGTTCTCGGTGATTTCAATATGGCTGAAGTTACTTGGATTTCTTGTCCCGACTCTGGCGCACTGACCCCCTCGGCACAGAATGAATTCTTGATTAATTTACTTGGGATATCATTGAATCAAATAAATGATATCCCAAATTCTCTTAATAAAATGCTTGATCTGGTTTTTGTTTTGGATCCATCCTCCTCATCCATTTCCCGATCAGGTGTCGATCACTTTACCCTACCGGGGGCTATGCTCCAGTAGAAATCGTTTGAGCCGAGTACGTCAATTTCGGAAAACCGATTTTGCAAAACTTACTCGCCTTTTGGCCTTGACTGACTGGTCTACCCTCTACGCGTCTGACAATTTGGACGTGGCAATCAGTATTTTTTATAATACTTTAAATTCTTTATTTGATTTGTGTGTCCCTTATGGAACTCCAAACAGGTCAAACAAACATGTGTGGTTTACAAGAGAGTTGACAATTCTAAAAAATCGTTAATTGAAAAATTGTTACAGGAATTACCTGACTAGGTGTAGATTACAGTTTCAGCAGGATCCTAAACGGTTTTTTGATTTCCGACCTATTCTAGAATATGGATCTTGTATATGGTATCCCAAATACAGGACTCATCAGGATAGAATAGAATCGGTACAAAAACAATTTTTGCTCTTTGCCCTTCGGGGTATTAACTGGGACAATAGTAGACTTTTACTAATAAATCTTCCCTCTCTTAATCATCGTAGAACTATGCTAGCAATAACCTTTTTTCACAAACTAATAAATGGTGAAATAGATTCTTCCATACTAATAAACCAAATTAACTTTGCTGTACCTATTAGAAGTAGTAGGCATTTTTTACCAATAGCCCTGCATGCTTGCTTTTCTAACTATGCTATCCATAACCCTTTTCGGATCTTATGTTCAGTATATAACAATCTTTCCCACCTTATAACTAGTAGCATGCTCTCTAAAAAAATTATCTTACGTCATTTGTCTACATGTTCGCGATCTCGGATGGGCGGAAGGTATCTCCGGTGCTTGGAATCGTTGGGTCACTTGACTGTACTGTCCGTTAGTACATCTACGTCCAATAATTTAATGGACAAAGTCATTTTATATGAGTTAACATATCATGTTTTTGTATATTTTGACGATCTCTTAAGCATTTAAATGCTGTCTCAACGCAGTAACGCACAGCGGGACTAACGATAAACGTTAAGAAAAGTCCATTTTGTTTAAATAAAGTAGCCCAAGCAGCGTACGTTGAAATCAAGCGCAAATTGTGTACTGCTTCGTTTTTATACCCTGATCCCATTGGGAATGGGAAAAAGGGTATAATGGTTTTGTGCAAAAGTATGTAACAGGCAGAAGGAAGCATCTCCGACCTTATGAAGTATATATATTCTTGATCAGCATCAACAACCGAGTCGATATAGCCATGTCCGTCTGTCTTTCCGTATGCATGAGCCAACCTATCTCAAAGATTTTAAGAGCTAGAGACTCCAGATTTGGAACTTAAGCTCGCCTAATCCCTAGGCAGTACAAGTTTGATTCCGATTTTCGATAACTCATCCCGTTTCCGATATACACATGGGATCGATAACAAAAAAACATTGAATTTGGAAAACTTTGATACATTTAACAAAATAATCACAATCTGTGAAATTTTTATTAAAATCGGTTAAGAAACACCGGAGATATGGAACCTTGAAGTTTAGTATGCAGTATGCAGTATGTGCGTACATACACACAAACACTGACTGTACGCGCAAATTATAGGGTTCAGGGTTTAGTCGTCTAGTTGGGATTTCTCGACTAGAGCCTTCTTACTTGTGTTTAGTTGCTAAACTCAGTAATCATGGCGGTCCGCAGTGCTGAAGATTTAGTAGCCTTAGTTGGTAACGCTAACGAGGCAGTATCGTGTGTCATCTGCAATGACACTAGTGCCGAGACGGTATTTACGGAAACTAGTTGTAGACATCGTTTTCATAAACTATGTTTGTCACAATGGTTACGTAATCACAACAACTGCCAAAAATGTAAGCAGCCGTTTACTGTATCGCAGAGTTTGGAAAATATCACTGCTCGACCGAAAACTAATTCCGGTAGCACAGGAAGTAGATGTCGTGCTTCTGCCGTCAATCAATCAGGGCCTGGTTCACGTAGACCAGTTACGAGAGCTATTAATCGCAACACAAAAAATTTGCAGTTTGGAGGTAATGCAAGCAATAGTGTAGTGGAAAATGTAGAAATTTCAGAAAATCGTATACAGCAGAGTTCCTTGGAAGGTTTTCGTAGTAGTATTGCTTCATCTGTGGCTGATCAAATTAGTTCTGCAATTCGAAATTTTAATTTGTCTTCCTCCGCTAGAGAGAATCGAGACGAACCTCAGCTATAATGGGAAAATGACATCCAGCTCAACTTTTCGAGAGATAGGCGTGTACCATCTCGCGAGAATAATAACAGTAATTTTTCGAGAGATGGTCCAGACAGAATTGCTAATGTCATCGAATTTTCATGGGCTTCCAATGACATCCTTATTGACATCCATATTATCAAGTAGATTGTCTCACTTCTCAATATTTTGATAACAATTTCGAAATGTTATACCAGTTTGGGAACTTACTTTTTAAAGGCCCCCCTTTTTCATTTTATTGGCGGGTACACAGAACTGTGGGTCACATTGGATGACATGAGTTGTGCCACCGTTTAAGGGAGAGATATCAAGACCAACGAACTGATCGAGATATCAAAAATGTCATGCGATGTCGCAAGCAAGGCGTAAACGAAAGTTTTGATGAGTTCCTTGACGCGATGTTAGCAAAATCTGATTCTCTTCGAAAACCCATGTAAGAGCAATCTCTTAACCTAACTATCGAAGTAAGGCATAATTTAAAGCCTGAATTAATTCAGGAACTTCTTCATGTAGAAACTCCAAATCTTGCAATTCTTCGCAAGGAGTGTCATCGTCATAAAGAATTCTTTCGTAATTTACGATCCAAGCCGGTAGTTCGAACAAACGTGCCGAAGCGTTATGTTAACGAAGTGGTGAGTCAAGAAGCGACTGAAGAGTTGACTGACACTGACATCAATGATGAGAAAATATGCGCCCTTCGGGTAAACGACAAACTTGGATGTGGACAACTCATTGCCAAACAAAATCGGAAAACGCATTGAAGGATGTTCATTGAGTTCCGAAAGCGAACATCCGACATTACCATACATTTCTTATTTACTTGACGTACCCATTCAATTATCTGAAATATCAGATCAATCTCAGATTTTTAAGCCGTATCATGTACGTTTGCGAGAGCATAGAGAGCGCAGAGCAGGCATCTTAAATGTGGATACTGTTACAGTTCAAAAGACTCGTTCTATTTTGCGCTTGAGGAGCTTTTAGAATAATAAACATCGCCTTAATCTTTACACAACATCTTCAATTATAAGCAAACCGTTCGACATTAGACCCTTTACTGAGATAGAAGTTTTTGGGAAACCATATTTAACACTTTTGGACAGTTTAGTGCATATACCTTGTAAGGGTTCGATGAGAATCGACCTAAATTTACTTTAATAATTATTAATTTAATTATTATTATTATAATTTAAATTTGAAATCAAACCTAAACGGCGATTTGACCGGCAAGATTCAAAGTCTGGCAACCCCAACCGTCAGCTGAGCTGCAGGCAAGTCTGGCAGCTTTTAACGATCGACATGCAAGTCTGCACGGCTGCGCTATCAACACATGCACCGGCAGCTTCACGCATTTCCGCTATGACAAGTGCAAAACTTTCGTACTAGCAGACGCACATATTAAAAATTAATCTGTGAACATTTAGATTCAAGTTGGACTTATTTCAATTAAAATTGTGCTATATGCACCGGCTGCTCAAGCAAAGATTGCTGCAGCAAATATTGCCGGGAGGGATACATTTTTGTGCCGTTTCAACCTTTGTTTTTTGCAAGGTAAGCTTGTGCCAAAAGTGTTGTACAGTGGGTCAAGTGTTTTGTTGTTTTTTTCAGACAAGTGAAACTTGTGGTGGCTGGCCGTTACCTTAAACGAACTAAGCGATGGTAACTGCGATGCGTTTTGAGGATATTTGGTATCGAAGGAAAAAGTTTTGAGTTTAATATTTAACGAATTTTTATACTTATGATTTTTGTAACCTTTACTTTAAAGTCATACGCAATACACATGCATAGGACTGCTGACATCGATAGATTTTGCGTGAGTATGGCCTAGCCGAAAACAAAGATAGATGCAGTGTGAATTAAAGAAAAAAAAAAATGATTAAGAAAATTTAAAAACAAAAACATAAGAAATCCGAACAAATAGATAAGACAAAGACAAACAAACAACAAAGCGCACATTAGGAAATAGAGTTTAAAATAAATATAAATTTATGTTTGTCTCAATGGTTGCGTAATCACAACGACTGCCCAAAGAGTAAGCAGCCGTTCACTGTATCGCAGAGTTTAGAAAACATAGTTTATGAAAACGATGTCTACAACTAGTTTCCGTAAATACCGTCTCAGCACTAGTGTCGTTACATGTGACACATGATACGGCCTCGTTAGCGTTACCAACAACGGCTCGACCGAGAACTAATTCCGGTAGAACAAGAGGTAGAGGTAGTGCTTCTGCCGCTAATCAAACAGGTTCTGCTACACGTAGACCAGTTACGAGAGCCATTAATGCGTCAACAGGTCTGTTCGCTGCTAGGAGGTAACACGAGCAATAGTGCAGTTGAAAACGTAGAAGTATCAGAAAGTCGTATACAGCAGATTATTAAGAGTTCCTTGGAAGGCTTTCGTAGTGGTATTGCTTCATCAGTGGCTGATCAAATGAGTTCGGCAATGCAAAATTTAATTTGGCTTCCACGGCTAGAGAGAATCGAGAAGAACCTCAGCTAGAATGGGAGAATGACATGCAGATCAGTGGAAGGCGTACGAACTTTGACCAGGGAAACTTTTCGAGAGATACGCGTGGTCCGTCTCGCGAGAATAATAACAACAGTAATTATTCGATAGATCGTCCGGATAGAATTTCCAATGTCATATCGAATTGGAAAATAAAATTTTCAGGGGCTTCGAATGACATCCCCATTGAAGACTTAATCTATCGAGTCAATTGTCTCACTTCCCAATATTTTGAGAACATTTTCGAGTTGTTACACCAGTTTGGAAATTTACTTTTTAAAGGCCTATCTCTTGCATTCTATTGGCGGGTACATAGAATTGTGGTTCATATGGGATGGCATGAGTTGTGCCACCGTTTAAGAGAAATATACCAAGACCAACGAACTGATCGAGATATCAAAAATGTCATGCGATGTCGCAAGCAAGAAGCGGAAATGAAAATATTGAAACTCCAAATCTAGCAAATCTTCGCAAGGAGTGTCATCGTCATGAAGAATTCTTTCGAAATTTACGAATATACGTTAAGCGTTATGTCATCGAAGTTGTGAGTGAATAAGCCACTGACGAGTTGACTGACACTGTCACCAATGTTGATGAAATATGTGCACTTCGTTTAAGCGAGGACCTAAAATGTTGGACCTGTGATGAGCAAGGTCACAGATACCATGAATGTCTAAAACCACTTCGAGTTTTCTGCTATGGATGTGGACTATTAGATATGTATAAGCCGAATTGTAGCCATTGCAAATCAAAATCGGAAAACTTTTTGAAGGATGTTCATCGAGTTCCGAAGACGAACATCCGATAATAGCTTTGGATAATAAAACAAACTTACCAGACGTACATTTATCATTATTATTAAATTATCTTAAATAGCAGATCAATCTCAGATTTTTAAGCCGTATCGTGTTCGTTCGCGAGAGTATAGAGAGCGCAAAGCAGTCATCTTAAATGTGGATACACAATATCCTCAATTATAAATAAACCCTGCGACATTAGACCCTTTACTGAGATAGAAGTTTTTGGGAAACCATATTTAGCACTTTTGGACAGCAGTGCAAAAAGAGCGTTATTGGTGCAAACTTGGCTTAACACCTTATCTCAGAGCCGATAAGAGTCGACAGCCGATGGTCAGAAGCAGGTAGTGGCAGGTTTCTTCTTTCCATCAAACAAAATGTTATATGTGGAATGGATTTTTGTAAAGCCTTTGGCATTTCAATCCAATCTGCATATGTTGTGAATGATGCCCAACCACTAAAGCAAAAGTTATATACTTTGTCCCCTGCTAAAGAAAAATTATTATGTGAAGAAGTTGATCGAATGATACAACTAGGCGTCATTAAAGAAGCTCCGACATCCCCATGGTCTTCTCCAGTTACACTCGTTGTTAAACCCGGGAAGGTTAGATTCTGTTTAGATGCGCGAAAGTTAAATGCTATTACTGTAAAGGATGCGTATCCGATGCCAAGTCTTGATGGACTTATAAGTAGATTTCTCAAGTGCGTTGCATATCAAAAATCGATTTAAGAGATGCATTTTGGCAAATTCGTTTAGATGTAAACTCACGCATAAAAACAGCTTTTACGATTCCAAATCGACCGCTATACCAATTCAAACGGATGCCTTTTGGCCTAACGAATGCTCCACAAACTGTGTGCCGATTAATGGGCCAAGTCATTCCATATCAGTTAAAATCTCATTTCTTTGTATACCTTGATCTTTGTATACCTTGATGATCTTTTAGTAATGTCCTCAAGTTTCGATGAACACTTGAAGCATTTAAATACTGTCTCAACGCTGTTAAGCAAAGCTGGACTAACAGTAAACATTAAGAAAAGTCAGATTTGCTTAACTAAAGTAGATTATCTTGGCTATGTCGTTGGAGAAGTTACTTTGCATATTGACCCTGATAAGATTCAAGCTGTGGGTGAATTCCCCGTCCCAAAAACGCCCAAGCAGTTAAGAAGATTTCTAGGGATGACAGGATGGTATCAGCGTTTTATATCTCGGTATTCAACTGCAATTTTTCCGCTTACCGAATTGTTGCGGGAAAAATTAATCAAATGGAATGACCAAGCTCAAGCAGCGTTCGTAGAAATCAAGCGCAAGTTGTTCACTGCTCCGTTTTTAATACGTCCGAATTATGAAAAACCTTTTTTTTACAATGTGCTGCTTCTTTGTATGGAGTAGGAGCGGTACTAGCTCAAGTTGATGAGTCAGGATGTGAAAGACCAATAGCATATATGTCAAAAAAGTTAAACAAGGCTCAGCGTAACTATACTGTTACCGAATTGGAATGTCTAGCAGTCGTCTTAGCGATTAAAAAAATTCGCATGTAACATCGAAGGCAATTAAATTGCAAGGGTTTTCCTTTGATATTGAGTGTCGAAAAGGTAGTGACAATGTCGTAGCTGATGCGCTTTCACGGTGTTACGAAGAGGTTGACGATATTGCCACCCTCGAATTAGATTATTTTCCGTAAATAGATTTAGATTCAGATGCTTTTCAGTCTGAAGAGTATGGCAAGTTGAGAGACAATTATCAGGAAGTTAATCCCCCTGATGTTAAAGTCATTGATAAGTTTGTTGTAAGTTGTAAGTTGTGAAAACAGTAATGATGATTGTTGGAAGCTATATGTTCAAGAACTACTGCATGAACAAGTGATACGTTCAACACACGATCAGCCTTCGTCTAGTCATTGTGGCATAGCCAAAAGCTTAGAACGAATTCGGCAAAGATTCTTTTGGCCGAAATTGATGGTGTATGTTAGTACCTTTTACATCTCACCCTTTCCTTTTCATAACATGGTGATTGGCTTTTATGTGTATAGGTCAAAAGATGTTTATTGAACTGGCGGAGTATTGAGCTGCATTCATCCCTTTTGAGCACTTACACATAACAACAGTTAAAACCCCCTTAATTCCTTTCGTTAAACGATGTGATTCTTACTGAACAAGGATAATATGTTGATTATACATAATATCTGCCGCGGAACCACATACAGTTTAGTGAATTTTTCCCTTCCCTGTCATCAAACCTCATTCTTCTGTTTATTTTTTTACTTTGAGTGATTCTTGTTGGACAATGATATTATGTTATGGATAACACCCGCCGCGGAATCACAGAGCTTAGAAAATTTTCGTTTTTTCAAACCTCTCTTATGTTATTCAAATTAATTTGTGGAAAAGGATAATATGTAGAGTATGCATAGCATCCGCCGCGGAATCACTGACAGTTTAGAAAGTCTTTCCTTCAGGCTATCAAACCTACTGGTTTTATTTTTATTCCCTGAACCCATTAAAAATGGGAAAAAAGGGTATAATGAAGTTGTTCAAAAGTATGTAACAGGCAGAAGGAAGCATCTCCGACCCCATTAGGTATATATATTCTTGATCAGCATCAACAGCCGAGTCGACATAGCCATGTCCGTCTGTCCGTCTGTATGTATGAACGCGTCTATCTCAGAGACTATAAGAGCTAGAGACTCCAGATTTCTTCCAGAGATCTTCTTGCAATCCGTAGCTAAAGCCAAAACAACAGTATCTCATTCTCGACCGATACTTCGGCAGGTTAATGCCATATCGAAAACTAGTTGTGTGGATTTGTCGGACGGAGAAGATGAGCTCGATATGGAGCTGGAGGTATTAGCTATAGATATATCGTGCTGGAATTGTGCTGGTAAAGGTCACCGGTATCAAGAGTGCGTGGCAGAGCGCAAAGTATTTTGCTACGGCTGCGGGAGAGCAGACTCATACAAACCTATTTGCCGAAACTGCAGCCTGAACACGGTAATAAGCTCAGCTCCGCGTGCACCGCAGAAAAGTGCACGCAAATAATTGGTCAGCAGAGCTACCAAAACAGATTAAATAAACTAAAACTCCCACCCAGACATGTCTCCACCCCCTGATTTGACTTTCAACATTTGTGTTGACCTACCAATTTTACAACGAAACCGGTAAAATTGTCGACAAATTTAATTTAAAATTAAAATGTCGATTAGAAAGGAACTCCTTATTAGCTTCAACTGTAGCCATACCTAATGACTTACGCCCTCATGCACAGGTGCTACTTCTTGGAAGGACGTTAGTTGGACTTATGAACACTGGGGCTTCCATTAGCTGTATCGGCGGTAAACTTGCGGCAGAACTTATTCGTAACAAGTTAGGCTATAAGCCAATGGTCGCAAAGGTAAAAACAGCTGACGGGGCTAATCAACCAATCATTGGTAAATTATTTTTATATCGTGCCTTCGCTAGCCGCTGAACTTTACCTGTGACTTTTTGGAGGGCTTTCAAACTTTTACCCATGCATCTTATGGCTTGAACCTTTGATATCTCTTCGCTTGATGAACCATCAATGAAAGAATTCACACCTGCTCAGCATCACAAGTTGACAAAAACGATTGAGTTGTTCCCATCATTTTTAAAAAAAGGGTTAGGTAGGACCTAATTAATTGCTCACGCAATTAAGGTAGCAGACGCTAAGCCGATTAAGCAACGGCATTATGCCGTGTCACCGGCTACGGAGAAGCTTATGTATGAAAAATAAGACCGAATGCTACAACTGGGAGTCATACAAGAATCAAATAGTCCATGGTCATCTCCCGTTGTCTTAGTAAAGAAAACTGGGAAAGTCCGGCTATGCATCGATAGCCGAAAGGTTAATGAGGTAACCGTCAAAGACGCATATCCGATGCCTCTGATAGCAGATTGCCCAAAGCTGAATTTGTGACAAGTCTAGACCTTAAAGATGCCTTCTGGCAGATACCTCTTGACCCAAACTCTAGGGACAAGACGGCCTTTACAGTTCCTGGGTCGTCCGTTATACGAGTCTTTTTTTGTCATGACATTTGGACTGACTAATGCTCCTCATTCTATGTCACGGCTTATGAACAAAATAGTCCCCGCGCACCTGCGCAATGACGACCTACTAATTATTTCAGACACCTTTGAACGTCATCTCGAAGTGTTGTCGATTATTGCTTTTCACTTAACTTGTGCCAATCTGACTCTCAATGTCGAAAAAAGTTAAGTATTTGGGACACATAATTGGTAATGGCCTTATTAGTACTGACCCTGAAAAAATATCGGCAGTTAAAGATTTTCCAATTCCAAGATCAGTAAAGCAATTGCGTAGGTTTCTTGGTATGACAGGCTGGTTCCATAAATTTATTAGGAACTATGCCGCCATTTCGTCGCCGCTGTCAGATACCCTTTAAGCAAAGCGGAAGTTTGAATGGACTGAAGAGGCCCAACAGGCTTTCGAGACTTTAAAAAGTCACATGTGCTCCGCTCCAGTTTTGCACAGCCCAAATTTTTCTGAGCATTTTGCTATTCACTCTGATGCCAGCAATACAAGCTGTCGGAAACAGCAGCAGCTTACTTATATTTTAAGCACCCAAATTTAAATCTTAACATAACTTATGCGCATCTCTAAATCTTCTCTTTACCTTGCACATGCGTGTTTATCTCTGCATAGATAACACTTCTGGCTGCTTGCCATTGCTTATCCCATTCTATCACAATTTCCTTGTTATACATTCGTTCGCTACGGAGCACAAAGTTGTCACGCGCAATAATAATAAAGGGTAAGTTAAGCTAAATAAATGAAAGCAATCAAAGAATAACTATCGTGTTTTCAATATAGTAAAATAATCAAAAACTTTCTGAAGATTTCGAACATAGGTGAACACAAAATAGTGTCTCCTCTAAACAAAGGCGTTGGAGCAGTATTAATGCAGACAAACAGTGAAGGAGATGAGGTACCGATTGCTTTTATGTCGAAAAAACTCAATCGATGCCAAAGGCAGTATACGGTGACTGAGAAGGAATGCTATGCAGCAGTGCTAGAAGTGAAAAAGTTTAGAGCCTGTGTTAAAGGACAGGAGTTTACCATAATCATGTCTCGCTAAAGTGGCTTGTGACACAGGCAGACCTCAGTTCGCGACAAAATAATTCGTCCTTGCCTGACTTGAAAATCCTTAACGGATATATTTACCGCAGAGCGGAACGCACGGCTGACGCCAAAGTAGCAGATGACACATGTTGGAAACTTTGGGTGCCGCAAGCCTTAATTCCAACCGCTCTGAAAGCAGCCCATGATTATGTCTTGCATGCGCACGGGGGAATTAATAGACGGTACTATTTTTGGCCAAACATGGTCACAGACGTGAGAAATTTTATAAACGCCTGTGATATCTGTAAGGCCACCAAGCCAGCCAATAGAGCTATGAAACCTCCAATGGGGCACACGGGTCAGACAATGAGATTCTTTCAAAAACTTTTTGTCGGTTTCCTTGGACCATACCCTCGCAGCAAATCGGGAAATGTTGGCATATTGGTCGTATTAGACCATATGTCAAAATTTCCATTTGTAAAGGCAGTCAAGAAGATTTAGTAAAGCAATTCTGGGAAATCGACAACTGTTGCGGCGCTGCAGATACGCTGTCAGAGGAGGATGCTCTCTGTGAGAAATTATTTCTCCGCAATTATTTGCGCCTTCAATCAGGCGTTCGGCTTCCAGCCAAGGATCGCTTCGATGCACTTGGGGATTCCTACAATCGCGCCCTACGTCGAGTTAATGCACTGGAATCGAAGCTGGCGAAAAATGCATCTTTAAAATCGCAGTATGTTGCATTCATGAAGGAATAAATTGACTTGAATCACATGACCCTAGCCTCCAAGCAATCTGCTGTACCACAATATTTTTTGCCTCATCATTGCGTGCAGAAGCTAGACAGTACTACGACCAAGTTGCGAGTCGTTTTTGATGGCTCCGCAAAACCCACATCTGGACTTTCCCTAAACGATTTACTATTTGCAGGACCATCTACTCAGCCGAAAATATATACAACATTGCTTCGTTTTCGATTTTATAAGATCGCCTTGTGCGGGGATGTCTGCAAGATGTACAGTTGTATTTGCGTGTCTCACCCAGACCAATATCTTCAATGCATCCTATGGCGTGACAATGCGAGCGATGAAGTCCAGGCTTACACCTTAAACACGGTTACATACGGAACAAAGCCTGCGGCATTTTTAGCTATTCGAGCTATGCAACAGCTTTCTTACGACGAAGAAAGCTCGCTGCCCCTTGCGTCAAAAATCATTTTTAAGGATTTTTACGTTGACGATTTAATCACTGGAGGCGAGACACTATCGAGGAAGTTATTGAAATTCGTCAGCAGATCAAGGAGCTGCTTCGTAGAGGCCACTTTCCCATACGCAAATGGTGTTTAAGCGTTAAAGCTGCTCTGGATGGCGAGCTAGAAGCGGACTGCGAAAAAATGGATGGAACCGTATTAAGAAGGCCCTTGGTTTATC